>UCOK01019447.1:0-35539 GCA_900474325.1 Synergus umbraculus
TTTTTAAACTCTTTAAAATTACTCCTCAATAAAACTAAGTGTTTTTTTCTTCTAACTGCACTTCATATTAAAAATACACAGTCATAAAAAATTCCACTTGGACCGCAAATTGCTCTTTGCAAATTCTCTTCGACATCCTGTGAACACCAACATTTTTTTCCCGTTCTTAAACACTGTATCGACCAAGTTCTCTACCAAGTCACGGACATAAACAAATACTATAACCCCATTAGTGAATTTAGAATTGTCAAAACTGACATCCGCTCTGAATTTTGACAAAAAACTGAAGTTTGATGAATATGAATTGACGTGAAAGTGAAATCAAAGTGAAATCAAAGTGAAATGAAATTACACAATCGCTCCCGTGCTGAATCGCTGAAGTGTTGGCAATTTAGCTCAAATTCACAAAACTTTTAATGCAAAGCAATGTCGTTTTTGAACATTTTCGATATCATTTTATAACGGTACGTTTTTGACGTCCCTATATCTGGGCGTCGTGTGTTTTATGTTTCTGCCCTACCGGACGCTTCAGTCGAGCCAGGATCAGTTTTAAGGACAAAAAAATAAATTAACTACCGGTTTATTTTAACAAAAATAATGAATTTGTTATATTCTTCCTATAAATTACATCTCTAATTAGAAACTAAATGAGTGTATGAAAATAACCAAATTTTAATGAGTCTGAGTGTATGATATTTAAATGAGAGATTCATAAAAATATAAATCTGTATTTAAATGAATTGAACATAATTATAATGAGTATTAATACTTTATACGGTGTGTACGTGAGAGAGAGCGAGCGTGTGGTGTGAGAGAGTGTACGCGATATCTAATGACTTTTACCTAAGTCACGTATCACCAGCTGTCGAGGCGGGTGTTATCTCCTGAATCCTTCTCTCTCTAATAAGCGGTATGCGGTACGGAGCCGTGAGAGAGAAAGATGAGGGAGATTCTTTAGGACAGTGCCGGGGAGAAACAGGAGTGAACCAGGGGTAGGCCAGGTTTGGGCTGGCGTACACTCTTCGGCTGATAACTGGCCATGGGGGTGCCCGCTGGTCAGGTATCAGGTGGTTTCTTATTTAGGATAGAAGTGACTACGTGTTTTTAGTTCCCCCCAGGGCTTGGGAGTCATCTCCAGGTTGACCCAGGATAGGTCGGTGTGAGCCGACGTATCCTTTATTTAACTGTACGGCTGTAGGGGTACCTGCCAGTTGTACACCTAGTGGATCTTCCTGAAGAAGACGTCCAGGTTTCGTCGCGGTCGCTCTGCTACACAGTAAAAACTAAGTCTGAAATTTATGCTAGACTTGTTTTAATTTTTGTCTAAAATTAAGTCAGTATCTTGATTTAATCATGAAAATAGTATTTAGAAAAGTCCTTCTGAGTCTTAATTGGGCAGAATTTTAGACTATTGGTTTTAAAAATAGATTGAATTGTCTTGACTTTCTTCGAGCTGTAAAAGAAACTGTTTTTCAGTCCTCGAAAGTTTGAAGTTGTGACTTCACTTGCGGCCCCCTCTCCCTCTATACGACGCCATTTGCATAATTTGCTTTTGCATCAAGTTCGTACGACAAGAGTCGAATGTGACACGTGTAATATCTGATGTTAATTATACCAGATAATAGAGTTTAATATATTATATAAGTGTGCTTGTGTTTATAATATTCTTGAATCTTCGAGTTTACATTTTTCACGGTAAATACCTCATCCAAGTGGGCAAAAAATATTGAAAGAAGTTTTTAGAACCTAAAAACTTCCTATGTTTTGAAAGCAAACACACAAGAACAAGACAAAAATGTTTGTTTATTAATATGGAAATATAAAAACAATTTCTTTGTTTAAAGCAAAAAAACTTTAGTACAAATTGCTTAAATAAAAATTCGAATTTATATTTAAATTTATATAAGTTCAATTTTATATTCAGATTAGATCTTAATGAAAGTCCATATTCTGCTTATTTACGATCGGTAAATAGTCTATTGAGGGTCTGGATTTCAGTCCATTCTCTAACTTGCAGTTCAGTTTCAGTCTTTCTAACGGCTGAATGCTAGCCCTATAATCGTCTTATTTCTAGACTATTATCCTACGCTGAATTTAAGCGGACATGGTCTATTTTTGTTTACATCTTAAATCAAGACCGTTCTTGAGCTTAAAATCAGACTTTGGAGTAAAAAAACAAACTCCATTGGAGTGAAAAAAGTGACTCCAACAGAGTGACATTGCTGATGACTCCATAAAAGGAGTAACAATGCTGACTCCATGGGAGAGACAAAATAAAGATTTAAAAACTCGGAAAAAAATGGTGTGACGTTACAGATTTCTGCAAGTCACAAAAATAAATTTATTATAATCTATTAAAGAATTAATGCTTCTATTCTCTCGATGAAATTAAAGAAATTCGGCACTCCTCTTCATTTATCTCATTTTTAAGGCTATTTTGTTTATATTTATTTTATTTATTTATTTTGTTTTTATTTTTGTTTATATTTTTTTGTAAATTCCTTAATTTCATGACAATGAATGGAAGTCAAAGAGGTTCCAGCCATTTTCCTTATCAGCCAATTCAATTCACCATCTTCGAATCTTCGCCATCACTAGTCTCCTGTGGAAATTATCTTATCTTTTATCTCTTATCTTATCAACATCCCTCTTAATGTCCAAGACAGAAATATGAATTCTGTCAATAATGGATAGTTACAGAAAAAAAATGTCGGTAAGTTAGGGATCGGGTAAGTAATACATGCCCTTAAAGGGGTCCTTTAGTCATTATAGCCCCGGGTCCCGGAAATCTTTAATCCGCCCTTATATACCTCGTTTCTTTTTGATCTGCGGACGAAACGCAATGGAAAGAAATTAAAATAGACTCAATTCTGCGTAAAATGAAAAAAAAGAGGATATCTTAGCTCTACTAGGTCACGCGCTATAACCTTGGAAAGTGGACCTTTCTTCCATATAATCATCTGAGTGCACCATGCGGGGCAAGTACAGCCATATTTGAATGTTTTAATGCAAATTAAGTATCTAGCTCTAAATGTAAATAAAATATACATCATTTTTTATTAATAAACAATGAGTTTATTATCAAAAAAATTATATAAATATCTATTTTTAATAATTTGTTTAAAATTTTTCAGTAATTTTACGGTTAGAATGTTTTTATTATAATATATTGTGTTAATAATAAAATTGTCATTGTTTACAAAAAAAATTTTATTCTGAAAAATTAATTTTATTAGACGCTTATTTTTACATATTTTTAATTCTATAGACGCCAGATTATTTTTATAATTCTCTAAAATAACGAAAAGAGATTTAATATGATCTTAAAATAAATTTAGGAATAATAGATATCCAGCCATACTCAACAAGTAGAGGGGTCGAGGTAAGGGGATCATGAAACATCAATGAGAATGAGTTATCTTAGAAATTACAAAAATAATACTTAATTTATTATCTAAATATAATTCAATATGGGGTTACGCCCATCTCAATTATTACGACAATGCTCATTACACTTCAGATCATTAAATTCAAAGACAATTTAGTTATTAGAGTTTTGACTCACAAAAAATTAATTTTATTAGCATGCATTCTCTACAAGAAAATATTTTTAAAAATTTAATTTTTTGAACTTTAAAATTTCAGTCCACCGAGACGTGTGGACAATAGTTATACTCGATCTCGAGCGCTGAGTGACTTTTTCGATCCAGGCACTCAATTTATCCCTGAATGCTTTCCATCCCATTGAACGATTCTCCGAAATCAAATTTTTTAATCAAAGTTTTGATGCAAGGATTACACAGGCACACAAAAAAAAGGTCTTGTTCCCGGAAGCGGACTACTATATCCTTATGTTTTTTGGGACGGTGAATCCGAATCTGGTGTCCATTTGTCTCAATCAGGTCAGTTTTGAGGTCAATTCAAGGTCAAATCCTAAAAAAATAGTCAAATTGATTCAAATTATTAGTCTTATATATTTTTGGGGTCGCTGAATCCAAGTCCGAAGTCCGTTTGATCCAACAAGGTCAACTTGAAGGTCATTTTAAGGTCAAATGTGTTTATTCTGCCAAAAATAAATTTATGACTTCAGATTCTGAAAGAACTCGAAATTTTACGTCTAGATATGTATTCAACTTTTTTGATAACATAATCCATTCACTTTATTGTATGTATGTATTCATTTTATTGTATGACAATTGCAAAAATAAAAAAATGTGTCTTCACGCTACAAATCTACTAAATCAATATGTTTTTGTCTCCATTATATTTTTGGAGTCGCTGCAACGTGCATTTTGTATCTTACTCTGTTACTTCTTCATCGATTCGCCTTTTTTTATAACGTACTCGTTTATTCTCAAAAGATCTGTGCAAGGGATTTCTTTTGCGTTTCTTTCCATTTTCTGTGCTTTCTCTATGCAACATCCAACAGAAATCTGCCATCATGTATTCACCCCATCTACCCTGAAATTATCGTTCTACATCTTTAAAATCTTGGTGAAAACGTTCTCCTTGTTCTTCACTGAATTCACCAACGTTATCTGGAAATTCGTCCCATTCACTGTCCATCACCCGTGCAGAAATTGCCCCATTTTGCCCCATTTAAAATAGGGTTCTGACAAGGCCCTGGTCAGTTTTTCTATTCTGAATAAAATGAAATAAATTATAATAAGGTGCTAATCGGGCAGCATATTAGGACTATGTGTAATTACTAACATAATATCATCTGATTATTCCGAATTGAAAATATTTAGATTTAAATATTACATTTAAATATTAAATTATCCATTTAAATATTTAAATAGTTTTCTATTTCATTGCGAACGCAAATATATAAATATGATTGATTTATTTCCTTGTATTGTTTCTTATGTTCTTTGCTATGTTTTGACATAATAAAATTACATTTTCATAAAAGCAGGTAATTTTTATTTATAATTTATTATAGTTTTTTTTTAAAAAGGCATTCACTAGAAAAACTGACAAGGCCCTGACTAGTTTCCCCTATATAGGGTATTCGCGAGTCCAACCGTTACACCCTTGTCGGGTTCTAACCAGTTTTACTGACCAAAACCACATCAGAAGTAGGGGAAACTGACCAGAACCCTACTAGGCCCACATCAAGATTTCTACACGGGCATATGTAAATTTAAACCCATGTTACATTCCAATCTCCAGAAATTCTCAACCATATCAGATATTATTTCTTTGTAGTCCGAGTTCTTATGATTACCTAGGAAATTACTACATACTTTCTTAAAGCTGATCCACGCATTCTTCTCAATAGGGCTCATTTAAGCTACAAAACTTGACAACTAGTTTTTTAAATAATAAGGATGAACTTCCGAAAAGGGTGGACCTCCGATTTTTTTCCGACTCTGCATACACTTGACGATCCCAATACTAAAGAAATCCAAACCGGAGCCGATCCCAATATAAAAGAAATTCCTTTTCTCTATAATCACATCAATTGCCCATGCGTATTGCATTTCAAATACTATTTTTTAGTATCTTCAACTGCGCGCGAAAAGCAGCCAATCAAATGCCGAACTTGACGCCCGAGCAGTGATGTAAAGTGCTTATTACGAGTTGCGCTCTTTACTATTGAGAACGAAAATTCTTTACTATTGGGAACTTTACTATTAGGAACGTCGAGTGTACTTACCATATGTATTATGAAACGCTGTCTGATTACGAATATGATATTTAAAATTTGTGCAAATTTTATTTTTATGGTGAAATCATCAAAGAACCATAATTTTCATAGTTTCTTTCGTTTATCTCAGTTAATTTGCAAAATTAACAAAAATGTTTCCAACAAAAGTTGTATATCTCATCGAATTGCACTTTTTTTTTAAATTTTTTTCTGCAAACAATATTTTTCAAGAAAACCAGAGATATATCGATTTACATCGTATTTCCAATATCTCCATTGCATTGGTTTCGGTTTGTTACATATTCACGCTCTTCCCCTTTACCATTTCCCTTTAGCATTCTCTTTGCCATATACATTTACCATTACACTTTCCATTTCCCTTTACCATTTCCAGTTTCATTCGTCTTTAACATTTCCTTCGACATTTTCCTTTCATATTTCATTTCCCATTTTCCTTTAGCATTCCATTTGTCATTGCGCTTTACCATTTCCCATCGCCATTTTCTCCGCCATTTCCCTTTATCAGTTCCCTTTACCATATCCCTTTATCATTTCTGTGTACAATTCCCTGTTATTATTTCCCGTTCCATTCGTCTATACTATTTTTCTTTGCCACATCCTTTTACCATTTCCCTTTGCCATTCCCATTTACCATTCCTCTTCATACCATTCCATTTATCATATCCCTTTATCATTTCTCTTTTCCATTCCCCTTTACCATTTCCCGTTACCATCTTTCTTTACTATTTCTCTTTGCCATATCCCTTTACCAATCCCATTTACCATTCCCGTTTACCATTTCCCTTTATCTTATCCTTTTACCATTTCCATATTGTATACTGAATTCACTATTCACCGGGCGTCCAATGGAAGTTGCACGAAAACGCGTTCGATTTTATATATGAAAATAAATATCGTATGATACTATTTTATGTTCTATGCTTTTTAGTACAAATTTTCTTAAAATTTTATTTCTGTCTACCTCTTTCATTCTTCGCTATTTTTTATCTATAAAATAATAGCATTATAGAAAAGAAAATGAGAATAACGTCCCATGGACCAGCAATATGTTGAATGGTAATGAGAGTCAAAGAGAAAGAAGCCTGAAAGTGACGTTCCATGTCGGCAGAAAACGTCGCACAGTTGGCCAGGAAACTTGGTTTTGTGGCCAAAATTCGATTTTTGAATTTTAAAAATGAATTAAAGTACTGAATTCAGGACTAAATTGAAGTACTATTGACGATAATTATATGTTGATTGATCAGTTTTTGTTTCAATGATTCAGGCACAATGTAGAAAATCTTATTACAATTTGTAGTATTACTGACGTTAGGGAAATACAATTTTTGATGTTAAGAAATTGATTTCTAACCTCCTACGTCGATTTATTTCATTTACCAAGGTGTAAAATTTGTAAGAAAACAGTTCATTCTGTAATTTTTAATTGCAGTCAAATACAATCACACTATTAGTAAATGAAAAACAAGAGTTTTCATCAAAACACCTTCTTCCGATTGTTCATAATTCGACATAACGCAACATATTGAGTTCTAAAATATATGAATGTCCACCTTAGGATGTGCACTTGAGATTAAGTGTGCCGAGTAACTATTTTCAGCCAAATTCGTAGACTTTTTGAATTTTTATTTAAAAATCGAATTTTGGCCACAAAACCGAGTCTCCTGGCCCACTGTGCATCGGCGTAAAGCAGAAATTCATTCACTCTCATGAGTTGCTGCTTTACGCCGACGTTTTCTGCCAATATGGGACTGCACCTTGACAATACATAAAATGACACGTAACTTTACATAGACCTTACCTCGGTTCGGGAAACTTCGTGACTTATTTCGGCTACTGATCAATGGTTTCAGCAGCATTCGGTTCTTCGCGCTAAAATTTATGTTACGAACGTTATATTATTTCTTGAAATCGATAATTTATAGAGGTCGCTCATCCACTGACAAGGCTGACATATCGAACCGAATGTTGCCGAAACAAGCCACGAAGTTTCTGAAACGGAAGTAAAGTGTAATCAAAATGGCGTTCTATTAATCACAAAAATTGTGTTCCATGCTCTATCCAGTTATTATAAAGATCAGTAAAGGGTTCATGTATTATATTTTTGAATCCGGGATGGAAATTTTCTCGCTTTAGCCAATCTTTTTGTACGCAGTGTTTCTATTCCTCTTCATATCAAATTTGGCCTAATCAATCATTTTGTCGCCACAGATGGCAACTGTTTTAAATATTTGGCAAAATAAATTTCCAGAAATGCTAATTGTGGAAAGACTGCGATATCGAGTTGTCCATTTGTTGGCGAAGGCTATGAAATCAACAGTAGCATCATAATTGCCATGTGATTGCTTGGAGTTGGTTTGCATGGTATAACGAAATTCTGTGCATTCATGGAATTAACTCGTCCTATCTTTCACTCGTTCTACGATAATGTTGTGAAAAGAATGTACATTGCAACCAATTTGGTTTGCAAGAACAGTATGATGAGAGCTGCGGAACAAGAGAAAACCATTTCTATTGGAAATGAAACTGTAGTATCAGGCGATGGTTACTGGAGAAAACATAGTTTACGTCTTTGTATAGGTTAGTGACTCTTTTTGGCAATTACTGTGGAGAAATCGTTTGTTGCGTAGTAAAATCACAATACTTTAAGGGATGAGAGCATAACGTTTAAAAAGAAAATAGTGAAGAAGAGTCATGTCTTTTATATCTTTGCCCTACTGGACGCTTCAGTCGAACCAGGAACAATTTTAAGGGCAAGAAATAAATTGATTATCAATTTATGTTGACAGAATAATAAGAATGCTACATTTTCCTATAAGTTACATCTCTAAATTAGAAACTAAATGAATTTATAAAAAATAATCAAATTTTAAATAGATGAGTGTTCTATAATAGTGTAAATGTTCTATACGGTGAAAACGTGAGAGAGAGCGGGCGAGTGTTTGTACGAGAGAATACACGCGGTATCTAATGACGTTTTTACGTAAGTTACGTATCGCTAGCGGTCGAGACGGATACTATCTCCTGAGTCCTTCTCTCTCTAATAAACGGTTTACGGCACGGTGCGGTGAGAGAGAAAGACGAGGGAGATCTCTTTTAATGTACTTATTTTTATTTCTCGCGGTATTTGCCGAGGTACGGTTTTAGACAGGAGTGAACCAGGGGTAGGCCAGGTTTTGAGCTGGCGTATCCTCTTTTGTCTGATTACTGGCCATGGGGGTGCCCTCTGGTCAGGAATAAGATGGTTCTTAGTCAGGATGGAAATGACACGGTATTTTAATGCCCCTCAGGTCTTGGAAAGTCATCCCCAGGTTGACCCAGGATAGGTCGGTGTGAGCCGACAAATCTTTTATCTAAGTGTAAGATCCCTCTTACACCTACGCGCCTATGTGGGTACACGAGAGGTGAACGCCCTCGCGGACTGTGAGGCCACTGACAGCGCCATCCGCTCTGGTGTGAGAATATTGAGAATACTGCAGCGTTTGCTCCCGGGCCCCAAGGAAGCCGAACTCGCAGCACACGGCCTCGTCCTCCATCTCCGTGGTACTATCGAACTCGAGATAGTTATCAACGGAAAGTCGTACCCCGGACATTTCTATGTTGCCGACGAAATGCGCGACGAGGTGTAACTCGCCCGCGACTGGATGGTGAAGCATGGTGTGATAGTGGACAACATTTCCGACTGTCTCTACATCGGCCTAGCCACGGAACGACAGCGAGTGTTTGCGCTTCCACTACAACCAAAAACGAATCGCGCTGTACCAATAGCCATACGAGAGAGGATGAACGACCATGGATTCTCGGCCGCTGATGCATCCAAGTTTTGGAAGATCATCGAGCAACATCAGCACATTTTCGACCAGGGAGGAAGGTTGCAGAGAGCCTTCTCTGTTCAGCACGAGATCGAAGGACGGATCGAAGCGATTCTGCATCGACTTTCGGAAGCTGAACGAGCTGACTATCGACTCGGCACAACCGCTGCCTATAATCCATGAGACGCTGAAGGATTTGGGCCAGGCTCGCATATTCTCCACTATAGATCTGAAAAGTGGCTATTGGCAGATCCCACTCCATCCAGACTCACGTAAGTACACTGCATTCACAATTCCAGGAGGTGGACAATATCAATTCAGAGTGATGCCCTTTGGATTGAAAAACGCACCCAGCACCTTCCAGAACCTGATGCGAGAAGTTCTGGGTCCCTACTCGCGGAAGTTCGCCATCGCCTACCTTGATGACATCATCATCTACTCGGCTGACGTCCAGGAACACCTACTGCACCTGTCCCTAATTTTCGAAAAATTAGATTTCTACGGATTAACCTGCAGTCCCAAAAAGTGATTCTTCGGTCGAACCAGCCTGGACTATCTAGGCCACGTCGTCACCGCCGATGGAAACCACCCCCAACCAGAACACGTTCGAGCAATACAGGAAGCTCGGCCACCAAAGACTCGCAAGCAGTTAAGAAGCTTCTTGGGAACATGCGGATGGTTGAGGGAATACGTGCCACGTTTTGCCGAAGTATCAGCCCCTCTCACTAATTTACTCAACACCAAGCTACCTTACTGATGGAGTACCATAGCACAAACAGCCTTTGATGCGCTGAAGAAGTTGATGGAGAACCCACCGAAGTTGGATCGACCCGATCCTAATTTACCTTACATTCTGCAGACCGATGCCAGTGACCGAGGAATGGGAGCTGTCCTGTACCAGATGGGAAAAGATGGACGACGACGTGTCCTCTCATACGCCAGCGCCAAATTCAAACCAGCTAAGGTTCGCCACCACTGTAACGAACAAGAGTGCCTGGCCGTCATCTGGGCCATCCGAAGATACCAAGTGTACCTCGAGGATTTCCCTTTCACACTCCGTACCGACAGCAAGACCCTGACGTGGCTCGACCAAATGAAGGACTCGAAGAAGAAGCTGACTCAGTTATCTGAGTCGGCTAAAATTTACCGTAGGACACTGTCCCGGCAAAGACAACGAGCTTGCTGATGCCCTCTCGCGGCACCCAGCGATCGACTCACTCTGTCCGGGTGAACCAGACCTGGAGACGATGTTGCCGCCGCTACCAGAAACCAGGAACGACGAGGAGCACGCCGTACCGCCACGCATCAACGTTATAGGTGGCCACTCATTGTTCGAAGAAGTCAGCGAAGCACAGCAAGACGACACTATCATCAGCAGGGAGGTCGAAAGGTGGCGCGAGCTACGGGATCTTCCTTGAAGAAACGCCTGTGAGGAACGCTACGTTCAAGAGCACCGCCTTGATCAGCATAGATTCTGGAAGCGACACCCGGACACGACGGTTGGTCGCTAAGAGTGCCGACTGAACTGGTGCAGCAAGTTATGTGGGAACATCACGACACTCCTCTCGCCGGACACCCTGGAATGGATGAGACTCTACGTGACGTACAATCACGTTACTATTGGCCTGGAATGCGCCGAGATGTGAGAAAGTATGTGGCCAGCTGCCACCTTTGCATTTGCACCAAGGCCATGAGAACCACAAATGATGCACAACGACCTAGGGTCCCGAAGAACTCCTGGGACACCGTGGCGATCGACCTGATGGGCCCTTATCCTACTTCATCGACCGGGAAGAAGTTCGTTTTTGTCGTGAGAGATCTCTTCACAAGATGGACCGAGATCTTTCCAATAGGTTCATCCAACGCCACTGTGCTAATTTCTCTGATGGAAAGAGAAATATTCCCTCGTTGGGGCTACCCCAAACAGATACTAAGCGACAACGGTCGTCAGTTCATCAGCCGTAAGTGGCTCGACGCCTGCCAGCGATGGGACTGCGAAATGTGGACAACTCCAGTGTACCACCCACGTGCAAACCCAACCGAGCGCCGCAACCAAGAGATCAAGAAAGGCATCCGCCTGAGGATCGACCAGGGCGACCATCGGCGATGGGACCGATTATCTGCCCGAAATCGCATTCAATCTGCGCAGAAGGAAAAATGCTGCCACAGGACAAACACTAAGTCATCTCGTGCTGGGGAGGACACTGCGTCGACCAGGAGAATGGCGTTTCGACGAAGCTAACCCGGTACAACCACAAGACCGACAGAGAAGAGAAGAAGACGCCCGCGAACACCAGAGGACGTACCAGCGAACCTACGCCAACCCCGAAGCAAATCCACCTTCTTTCCAACCGGGCGACCTAGTGTTCGTTGCTAATCACCAGCTGTCCAACAAGGACAAACATTTCAACCAGGGTTTCGCGCCAAAACGAACGGGACCTTGGGAAGTGGAATCGCGTATCGGCGGAAATGTGTACTGGGTTCTATGTGATGGAGTTCGTACCAATATCCACGGGAGACACTTGTTGGCCGCACAACATCCAGAGGTACCTACTGTCCCCGAGGTGGATCCCGCTGATCGCAGCGAATCTGAAGACGAAGAAGGAGGGGTCCAGCAAGAGATCCAGGATCAAGTCTTGCCAGGGGGCGAGATACGCAGCGAGGAGGACAACGAGGAGTATGAAGGGGAGGCCCAGGCCGATTTACCCCTTCAAGAAGAAAGAGGTGACGATGCACAATCGCACCACAACCAGGGTTTCAGTAACGATGATTCTTCGGACGAAGAATCCAACCTAAGTATCAGTAACACTAGGCATCGTTACGACACTAGAAGAGGGAGCGTACCTTATTATCGTGACGCACGCCCCTACACACCAAGCATCCGCTGTGGCCCACGGCCTCCCGCTAGTAAAGTCAGAGGACTTTGCTCACAACACCAATACCGCAGTCGCACCCGCGACTCTCAGTCACCGTGACGGCAAACAGCCGCACATTCAGGAGGAGTAGAAAGCGGGCGATGTCCGGAGGACCTCGCAAACAACACCAAGCCGCGTCCATGACGTTGCAACTGCGACGGCGAACAGCTGCGCACTAGTCAACGAACCCCACGACGACCTACAGGATCCTGCTAGTGGAGTTCTGGAGACTCCACACACTCCACCAAAAGAAGCCGAGAGTCAGCGTCCCGCCAGGCCGAGATGACTGTGTCGCTCATTTCGGGTAATAGGGACTCTGGCAAGGTTTGCGACAATCAGCAGATCTGCGTACGTTGGGGTAAGCAAACAAAAAAAATCACGACGATGAACAATCGCGTAGTTATAAATAATTTAACATGTAACGGATTAGGTTAGAGAGTAGGCAATGTCTATCCGGGAAGGGGTGGATTTGATATACGCCAAATCCGTATAGATTATACGAAATTGCCAACTCACAATCTTAGAATTAGGATATACAAAGATCGGAATCATGAAAACCATTTGGGGAAATGGGTCGGCAGTAAGCACCTAGGGTACTTAGAGCGCTCAACCCAATAAGGTCTCGACCCAAGCACCAGATTAGTTCAAACTGCTCGTAAAACAAATGCCTTGATATGCCACGTTTGGGCTTCGGCTGGCAGTTTCCTACCAAAAATCTAGACGATTCTAGACTCGTTCTAGACATATTTTTGTCTAGTAGAGTCTAGCAGAATTTTATGACGGTCACTTTGTCTAGAGATCGTCTAGAACTCATCTAGCAATGCTCATTAGTTTTCAGGGTTTTCAGGATACTTGAATACTTGATCCCCACTGCCCATTTTCCTTTCAGGTAGCCAAAAGATCTGCAAACCGCAGCCCCTGAATTTCAACAGCGGGGTTCCTTTGTCCATGTTGAGGATTAAAATCCGGAATTATTATTTTTTTCAATTTTGTACCTAACAATTTACAAATATTATATTTGGAAAGTGCGAATTTTGACAATTGCAACAATATGTTATTTGATAAAATAAAGTTAAGAAACGCTGTAATTGCTCAATTTTATACATGCTCAATTGCTCATACAGAAAATTTCTGCGAAAAATAATTCAAAATACAAAAAATAGAAAAATAAACTGTTAAAGATGAACCAATCGGTAAACTATTAAATTAGAGACCTTCAATATCTGCCAATTTCGAAATTATAATTCTGATTGCAAAATGTAAATAGGTTATATACCATATATTCACATATTTTTAATTATTTAAAGAAATTCAATTTGTTTAAATAATTTTTCCTTCATAATTCGTTTCTTTTTAGTGATAACAGATGTGAATCTGATCATTCTGATGAAGAAGAGGATGACTATTATTCATTATATTCTGACAATTCAGACGTAAGACTCATTCATAAATTTATTTATATTTTGTCATTTATAGAACGAACATTAATTTCCCAATCAATTGCTCGCTGAACTCAAAGAAAAATTTCACCAGCCTAATTTGACACAACAAGAAAAAATAAAATTTTTGACGCTTTTACCAAATAACTGGAGCGTTAACAAGGCTAGGCATAAAATGAACATATCTCGATATATGATCAATAAAATGAGAATTTCCAACAATCAGGGTTGAATTTTATCGACTCTCCCAAAAACAAGTAAACACTAGTTTATTCATATTCGACGCAAAAAATTGAAAATTTTTTTCCAATCGCATCAAGATTGATAACGCTTTATCTATTTTCTTTTAGGAAAACCATTTTCGAAAGAAATTACACTTAAAGTTAAAGAGTTTTACAAACGAGAAGACGTTAGCATGTTGATGCCAGGCTAAGGAGACACAATATCTATAAGTCGCCGGCCAATGTGTCGTTTGTCAAAAACGATTGATTATTGGAAATATAAAAGATGTCTACTCAAATTTTAAGCTTTTTATACACTTTTACTATCCGGAATGCTATTAATGACTATACAAAAAAGGATTATATTCTAAATAACGAATCATATTTGATTATAGAAATAATTTTGGCTTTTTCAGGCAGTCATTTAATACAATTATTGAAAGCAGGAAATTATCAAGTAGATCATTATAAGGAATGTAAAATGTGCCCAAATGACAGACAAGTTTTCAACGAAATTATTGGAATTTTTAAGATAAAACAATGTTGATTCAATCAAGCTCCGACAATGGGTAACAAAACCAACAACTTTGATACCCAAATTCTACCTGCAAAAAAGTTCGTCGAAAATTTTGTGAAAGCCGGCAAAATACTTTTCAAACAATTTTATCGCAAAACAACAAGCTTCCTTTTATAGAAATATCAGAGAAAATCACAAAGATGATGAAGCTTTTGTAATTCAAAATTCGATAACTGGTTTCTATTGGAATAATGACCAAGCCACCTTTTCCCCATTGTTTTTTACTTCAAAGCAAATGATCAGAATTTCCCAATGAAACAAAAGATCAAACATGAGACACTTGTCATGATTTCTGATTGTAAAAACATGTCGCGGTAGCAATTTACGTTTTTCTTAAAGCCTTTAATAAGTATTTGTCAACAAACCATCCACATATTCGCAAATGCATTTAGTTTTCGATGGGGCACCCCAGCAATTTTACAATTAGAGATGAAGCGGAAGGCAGAAGGCTGATCCGTTTTATCCTTATTGGGCTGTATACACAAATTTTAGATGGTTTCGAACCGGAAGGAATGAGAGCGATGAAATCTCTATATTCTTCCCTAAAGTCTTTTACGCGATACCGGTTCGTTTCTTTTAGAAATCAAGAGTTCTTGCTCGTTTTGAGATTCGAGCTGATACTCTTGTTACCTGCGACTAACTGTTTTACTTGTTCGATTTACATTAAGAAGGGAAACAAATAATTAATTTGTCGTCAATATGAAAAGAGGTCTTTCCCTTCACCCGATGTATCAAAGAATTCTTCAAAATTCTGATGGTGAGTAGGCGCGCGGAGTGCGCAGGGGGGCAAAGCACCCCTTGTTAATATATAAAAATATAGTTCATTGTCCGAAACGACGACCTCCTCTCCGCTATCTTCTGAAAGGAGACCCTCTTCCTCATTATCGGCTTCCTCTTCCACATCCAATGCTCAAATTGTTTTATAACTTCATAAATTACAATGTTGTTGATCCATTCTATAATAATAATTAACATTTTCTTTATATTAGTTTATGTTTTACACAAAAAAAAAGTTGTATTTCAGCATTTTTTTTTAATATGAGAAAATCATTGATTATTTTATTCATTTATGTTAAGAACAATAAAAGACATTGAAATACTTACATTTCATATAATTCCACTTATTAAAGTCGCGAAAATAACAAAAATTTAAATTTCAGAGGCACTGACTTTACACACGCCGCTGCAACACTGCAAATTCGTACTTATCCAAAGTTTGGATCTTGCTAACTGCATAGTTTCAAATCGAATGAAAGTATCCTTTAGGTAGCAACAAGCCTAGGATACCTGCATATTTTTCGTATTGGGGCGAGATCCTTCGTGCACGCTAGTCAGAAGTTACAGAGTTCTAAAATTTTACTAGGTGCGAATTCGTACTAGTGTGGTTATTGAGGGATAATGATGCGAACATGAACACAGCAAGCATTTGGATTTAGTACTATCATTCTCTTTCATTCTTATTCGTTCTTCATCATTCCTTTCTTTTTTCTGTCTATCGTTCTATTAATTTGTAAAGTTTAACAAATAATTCTTACTCGACTTTACAAATCTAATTTGCTAATTATTTTCATATGTTGTAAATCCAGTTCATACTTCAAAGCTTGCTTAATCATTTCTCCTCCGAGGTGTCGTGTTCAGTGCTCTCAAACGGGGCAGCCTGCGCGCGCATTGTTTTGGCTTATCGCTGGAGAAATTCTTCCATTGGTCCATTTAATTCGATTTTGAATCGCACGCCAGATTACAGTCAATTGCAGAATTTCTCTAGCAGTTTGAGAGCACTGGTCGTGTTGACATCTCGGGTTACCGCTGGCAGTTGCCTCAGGTAAAATATTCTTAATATATTTAATTTATATATTGAGGTCATCACTTGCGAAATTTATCAATCTAATCTCGCAAGTAAAATTTTTTAAAGAAATAATGATTTATAAAAAATGGATAATAAAAAAAATATTTTTTAGAGGGCTGGTACGTAACAACAGGATACTCGACCTACTAAACAGAAAGCTGTACAGATCACAGAAGTTTGCTATAATTGTTGCTAATTTTGTAAGGGCAGAAATAGAGGGTAGGGTTGTACTTAATTTGAAAATCGACGGGACCACCAAGAATATCGTGGTTGGAATTGTCGGTAAATTGAATACCGAAATGGTATTTTTTCTCAACGGTAGAGATGGATTTTGTTCTTAACGATTCTGATCAATTCAAAGTACCGTATAGTAACCTGATAAAGCCCGGGTATAACCCTAATTAGATATTTGCAAACAGGGAGCGGGTATGTACCAGATAGAATCGCACTTTCGAATTTTCTTATAGAGATCTGGTTGAACCAGGGTTGAAACTAATTTTTGTATTTCATTTTTGGTTCCATTCGTTGGATAGGAACCAGGTAGGACCGGGTAGAGATGGATTTTGTTCTCAACGATTCTCATCAATTCAAAGTACCGTATAGTAACCTGATAAAGTGCGTGTAGAAACCTAGTTGAACAGCGACCGGGTATGTACCGGATAGAAACGTATTTTCGAATTTTCTTATAGAAGCTTGGTAGAACCCTGATTAAAACTTATTTTTGTGTTCGAGTATTTTATTTCTGAACACATTCACCAGATAGGAACCAGGTAGATGCGGATAAACCGCGCAAATTTAAATCATAGTCCGGTTAAATACCGTATCAAACCGGATAAAACTCCAAATGGGTATTTATTCGGTTTATATCCGGTTTCTATTTGATTTCAACCAGGCATTTTAAGTAGGCAAGACCCAAAATATCTGGTAAGTTGTTTCTACATAGTCCAAAAAAGATTTTCTTAAAATATATACGGTAGCAGGGTCGCACTTAGAATCATTTTTAAAAATTTCTATTTTCACGGATTTCAAAGATCGTTTATCCAACGCCCTTAAAGAACGCTGGCGCTCTGTAAATTCAACTTAATCGAATTCTTTCAAATTTCGCTGATTGTATTACAAACTAAAGATTGAATTAACGAGTTTCGATTTCTTGTCGTGCGCATTTCATTTAAAATTTAATTTATTAGAATTTAATTCAAGATTGTCAAATTCAATTCCATAAATTCTTGTATATACCGAGGGGAGCGGTGGCGAATGTGACGCGGCGGCTAATTTGGCGCATTCGAGTTTTAGAATATTAACGCATTTTCAACGGTACATTATTTAAAAATCAGGAAAATTAAATTTATAACGAAAGTCTCAGCCTACAGGGACTTTCGGCCTCTGAGTGTCGTCGAAATTCTGTCACCCAACTAAGTTCCAAAAAAAAATTAATTTTATGCCAAGGGCGCTAGGTACAATTGGTACCCCTCAAAACTTGACTGACTAAATTGCAAAAACAAAGAATTTCGCTCAAACTAGCTCGACTAGGAGAGGGATATCGTGGGGGCGTAGAAACAAATCGGACTCCACATAATAAGTTTAAAGAAATGAAAATTTGAATTTATTCTGATAAATATGAATTAGAATAATATACAGCATTTCACGGATGAAAATAAAAAAAAGATTAAATGATTTTTAGTTTGAAATTTTATAAATCACAAACAATCTCAAACTTGTTCTTCAGAACCAAAGAACCATCTCGAAGGAATCAACGCATTAGACGCGAGAACTCACACAATGGCGAAAAGCCATGACACAAATGTTCACTTGAAAATCAAAATTATTGAATTACAATATATGTTTCATTCAATAAACGCAGCAATATTAGAATTAAATGCTCACAAATTTACTCGAAAACACTAAATTAATAATCTCAATACTCATTCGCCAAGTTATATAATATGCCGTTACATGGGCGTTGGCTGAGTATTACGTAACTCTGAATACGAAAAATCACAATTCATATGGGAGAGACGTTATTTACTGGCGCCTACCTTATTTTTCCAGAGACCGAGACACTGCACAATCTGCTCTATATAAGAGAGGTACAAACTCAATAAGTCTAAAATTTAGTAGTAAAATGCCGAATAACTTATATACTTCTTCCCGTGAATTTACGAAGAAAAGTTCACACGTAAACAGCCAGCACAGAACTGAGTGTTCTGGGCGTTGTCCGTCTGAGCGCGCAGTCGCAGTTACATATCTCGCGTCACTCCGAGAGCTGCTGCCCTCTTTATGGGTGGAATGGAGTTAGCGCTAGCCATTATGGCTGCGTCCATGTATTTTGACAGCTCTTGTGTCTATTCATACCAAGATGTGAGATGTGCAAGCTTTGCACTTTTAAAACTTAATAACATCTATTGTATGAGAGAGTGATCAAAATTATAAAATATAGGCGAGTGACACGTCTATGATGACCAATAGCTTTTCTCTGAATATTTAAATAGTTATAAAATGTCAGGTTTGTACTCTTCGAAAATAAGGTAAGCGGCAAATACAAAAATCAAAATACGGCAATAATAATATAATCGTACTTAAAATTAGCTAATTCTATTCGACTCTCATACATCTATACTAGCATTCATACACTTATATCTAATTGAGTTCCCACTGGCTGTTCTGTTTTAGTTCCGTTTATTTAATTTAGTCTGGGGAGAGGATCAGCAACGTGGTAAAAATCCACAACGTTACAAATTAATTGCCTGATTTTTATGACGAAAGGTTGGTTTTGGTTTTTTCGCTTGTATTGTTAGAATACCTAAAAAAGTAAAAAAAAATTACAGAAGTTTTGCGAAAATTATAAAAAAATTTTCAAAATATACTGTTCTCAGTTTTTTGAATGCTTTAAAGTTTAACATTTTGAGTGAACTTAATAAACTTTTATGTAAAAAAAACTTTATTAAATACTATTCGCATGCGGCTAATATGGCGCATTAGTTGGCGAGTCTTTCTATACTATTAAAAAAAAAATTTTTTTCTTGACATTTCAGCAGGTATAACCCTAAAATTATAATTATTTGTATTATAATTTGTATTATAATTCTCAAATTATAAATCATCTTACAATAATTATTGTGAGACATTATGAATATTAAAAAAACATTTTTGCTTGAAATTTCGGCAGACATAATCCCTCTAATATGTTAATAATATTAAACATAAATATATTTATCGAATTTTAATTAAATTTTACTAAGTTTTCTTCACAATTCTTTTTTTATTCAATAATTACGAATTTAAATCGAAACGCGCCACATTACCAATCAAGTTGGGATAACTTGGCACAGGTGCACTTTTTGGAAAACACGTTAATTAACTGTTTTAATAAACTTCAATGAAATTATCTCTATGCATAAAGCACTGTTAAAGTATTGACCTAAACAAAATATATTTTATTAAAATATTTGACTTTATATTGGAATTTTAATTGTGCATTTTCCTTTATGTGCGCCACATTCGCCGCCGCTTCCCTATTACCATTGTTTTCGGATTTTGTAAATATAGCAAATTTTTTCCCAGAATTCTGGTCTCGAATTCATTCTATTGCGAATTACATAAGACCCACAACCTTGAGATGTCCTTAGTTATTCTATTCTTAAGTTTTCAGATAATTAAGATTGGTGATTCGGAATCCGTTGCTATTTATTCCGATAAGTAGTTGGCGCCCAGACAAATAGAAATTCGGATTTCGAAGAGATTAATATTTCAAGATTATCGATACGTAGTCTTGCAGCAAGAGACCAGGTGCATCAAAAAATACAGCTGGTCTCTAATTTAATTCTTCTTTAAATTAAACACATCTTCCAGGATTAGTACTGTGACGTGGTGAATAGGCTTACGAATATTAAGGAAATGTATTTCAGTAATATAACCAAACATAATCTTTCTTAGCAATATACATTTACTTTTTAATTTAAAGGCCTTCGAATACAAGATTTGGAGTATCTATCGAGATTTTCTAATTCTCGAGTGTGAAAAATTTATTTTCGTAAAATCTTCGCTCATAGTAATAAATATCTTAATTGCAAAAAAGCAATAAATAATAATAAAATGTTTCATTAAGCAGAAATTCGAAGTCTGTTTTAATATTTTTCTTTGATTCATAAATTATTTTACACTAAATGTCTCTTAAAAATATTTACAGACCCTTAATACGAAGAAATCCATACCTTTGGGCAGACTATCAACCATCCTACATAATATAGCATGCTATCTAGACTGTTTGCCACTGGAAGCTGGCTTGGGACCTGGGGCAATTACATGGAGTGGACTATTATCACAATTCGAAGGATTTTTCCGGAAATTAGTGATATTATTATCATCAATACAAGACATCTCACCAGCTCTTAGAATTATGATATCTATTCTAAAAGTTCCAGGAATCCAACAATCAAAGGTAAGAAATAAAATTGAGAATAGATTAGGATTAACTTACAAAATATTAATACATATATGGGTCATTCCACGAGATATTTACCCCTAAAAGGATACATTCACCTAAAATATTTTATTTTTCTATTCTACAAGCAAAAAAACTGACACGTATTTTTTTATTTTGATACGATATGCGAAATTGTTGAGATATTAATTTTTAAAGTCACGAAATCGGAAAAAGTACTTTCTTTCAAATATTTATTGCTTTGAAACTATTCTGTAGAAGAAAACGGTATCTACTGAAAAAGTTGATGATTGCTTGTTTCTTTCGAGTACCTTTTAATGCAATAAAATAATTTATTTATTTAAATGAAAAATTTGCAATTGTTTTAAACAAATGTCATTATCTCAGAATAAGTTATCGCGAAATTGATTTAATTTGGTATCAATTTACATCATAGTCTACAGCAGTTCTGATAAAAATTTCAGAGTGGTGGGCTCAATGCTTTTCGAGATATGTTCGATTATGTAGTCTCGCGTCAGCTCCGGCCGTCGCGTTGCGTGTTTTTGTGTTCAAAATCGGCTACAACCTACGATTGTCAACCGATTTGAACGTTTTTTTTTTTTTTTTTAATATTTGGGAATAGTTGTACGAGTCTGTCTATAGAATGGACTTTTAAATTGAAGCATGAATAATTACACAGGCACACAAAAAAAATAGGTCTCGTTACAGAAAGGTGACCCATGTACCCTTTTGTTTTACGGCATGCTGAGTCCGAATCTGATGTCCGTTTACTACCCCCACCACGTCATAACTTAGATCAATTGAAGGTCATATCGCAAAAAAAAAACAAAGCTTCCCCTATGAAGAAGCAAAAATTATTAGAAATGAGGCGATCGGCTTATAATTCGCGCCTAAACTAAGAAGAATGAATAGACTTGTGTGAGAGTGACGCGAAAAGAGCTGGCCTATCACCTTACGAGCTTAATTAAATAGTAAGGGAAATTCAAATTATCCGAGGTGAAGACGAGACGAGCAGAGAACCGAATTCGGTATAATACCGAATTGTAAACAATTAGTGTGTTTTGCTATGATTGCAATGCAAGTGTATAGAGTGACGATCGCAGCGCCACTGTTTTGCCCTTACCGCCACAGGCACGGAATTTTTAAGTCGTAGCATACCCCTGCTGATACTTGAACAGCGGGCACCCCCATGGCCAGTTATCAGACTCCTGTCTTTCCCCGGCAATGTCCTAAAGAATCTCCCTCATTTTTCTCTCTCACCGCACCGTACCGCATACCGTTATTTAAAGAGAGAGGGACTCAGGACACAATACCCGTTCTCGACCCCTGGTGATACGTGACTTACGTAAAGGTCACTAGATACCGCGTACACTCTCTCACAATACTTGCTCGCTCCCTCTCACGTATACACCGCATAGAACATTAACACTATTGTATTAAATTAAATTCATTCAAACAAATACCGATTTATATTTTGTAAAACTCACATTTAAGTATCATGCATTCAGACTCATTCAAATTTTGATTATTTTCATACACTCAAATAGTTTCTAACTTAGATATGTATATTAGGAAAATATAACACCGTTTATTCTTTTTGTCAATATAAATCAGTAGTTAATTTATTTTCTTGCCCTTAATTCTGATCCTGGCTCGACTGAAGCGTCCGGTAGGGCAGAAATATAAAACACATGTCGTCCAGATAGAGAGACGTCAAAATCAATACCGATACAAACGGGCGTTTTCTAGTGACAGCCCTCACCTCCAAATTTATACATTGGAAATATTTTTTTGGTTTTAATTTCTACCAATTTTTATGTCTTCCAAGAATTTATTTGTTACATCTTATTTTTTTTAAGAACTTAGGGCTAAACTTTATTTTGTACTTTTTTTGTTTGTAAAATTTCTGAGCTTCGCGGTCTTGAGCGGAAGGATTTCTATCATCTACTTCAAATCTACTTCCACCAACTACAACTTCAAATCGTCGCAGCAATAGGTCCCGAATGGATTTTTTTTTCATTCATCTCACTGCCGTCACTCTCAATTCCCAAAACAGAGCTATGGATCCTGTCCATAATGGACAGATGGATTGGTGATGGTCTTCCTACATCTAGGCGCATTTCTGTCAAGGACTCACTGTGACAATTACCAGGAAATTATAAGTAAAAATAGATCATTTCGCCTGCAATTATCTCGTATGTCTCTTTTCTGTTTCTTAATAGATATCTTTTTGCTCATATGACTTTTGCTCTCTTTGTTTTATCCTTATTTCGAGCATCGTTAGAGCAAGGTTTCCTCGTTCTCCACCATGCCGACGAAGTACATACAGCCCTGAAATTATCATCTAGGTGATGATCCTTGTGGGATCTTCTTCTTTTACTACAGCGGCTAAAGGACACCAGAGAGAAGAAGGAAGATGGAAAATAAGACGGACAAATTAAAAGCGAATATCATTTGCTTTCCTTCTCTTGACAGTTGATATTAATGAAATTGAATCCTTTGCGTATCAGTCTTTCCCCCTAAATTTATAATTAAGGAACTTCCAATCCTATAACGAAGGTGAATTAGAATTTGAAGCGGTCTCTTTGAAAATTGTACATTCGAAGTGACAACATTGAAGCATTCTCTCTATAAAATTATAAATTATTAATACTTCAGCATGGAATATTTCTAAATTTTGACTCGCTGATCTTCAATTTGCTGATTTTCTCCGTTTAGTTTTAAATTCTCCGCTAAGTTTTAAATTGATTCCATTGAATCTTACTTCTTTTTCTATTAAATGCTCCTTGGATAAATCATCTCATTTAGTGAGCAATAAAGACAGACATCAGTGCTCCGCCGTCCCTGGCGACCAAAGCGCCCTCCGAATCACAGTGTTATTTATGTTTCCCAATACTATAAGATAACAGTGTTGACAATTGAAATTTCTAAAAAAATGTTCTCAAGTGAAGGAGTTTCGTTCGTTCGTTGAGTGTAAATATGTTTTTATACATTTGTTTGCTATTTTTCGATTTTTGATTATAATTTCAAATAAATTTTACAAAAATGTTATGACCTTTTTAGTCCTGTAGTGCAGTGTGTTCTTGGTGTAGATCTAGTAATAGACCTCGTCATTTCTCACATTCACGCGACACGATCACGATCTGTGGTAACCCAAACACACAATTTTCAAAACTGCTGTTTTCTTATACTTCACACATTCACTCTTCTTCTACACAATTGACAATTTTACTCATATCGCGATGGTTTCAAATTTTTACGTCTCGAAGAGACTTGTTCTCCGTATCACTACTTTCCCTATTGGGTCTCGCGAAGTGACGGATCGCGTATGAGCCGCACGAAGCTAAAGACAGACGAGCAAGCGATGAACGACTGCCCAGAGGGTAAGCTGCACCTTGTATGCTATGGTATGAATGTATTTGGATGGGTTTTTCGCCAAACTTACAATTTGGGACTGTCGAAACACGGCGACAGGATGTGTGGAAAAATTTCTGGGAACTGATCGGGTTCTAGCCAGACCATCTCAGTGCTGGCTAGCGCTGACCAGGCCGACTAACAGGGCACTGGTCAGAAATGAAACGCTTTTTCCATGACTTGGTCTAGACACGACGAGCTTGTCAGTGTCTGACCAAGGGCTAACAGAACCTAACCAAATTAGCTTAAAATTAGACTGTCGAGATTGGGGCTAAATTAAATTAACTCCGAGATCTAAAATTTTATCGTTTCAAATGGGTTCATTTAATGTCCAAAGAAGCCCAAAAAAGTTTCATCCACCTCGAAGGCAAGGAGTTGATTTTAAGGGTGAACCTGTGGGGGTTAGGTAGATGAAACTTTTTTGAGCTTCTTTGGACATTAAATGGACCCATTTGAAACGATAAAATTGTAGATCTCGAAGTTAGGGGAATTACAATGATTTTTTTTGTACTTAGGAGTTGATTTTGAGGGTGATCCTGGAGGGTTAGATATGGTATATGGTGGAGGAGGGTAACGTGCATGTAATAATCCATTTTCTTGACCATGCTTTATCCAATGTCAAGATATAAAATCTACTTCTGTAATTTTTCTCGCACAACAAAAATAACCTATTTTGACACTTATAATATTATGCATGACACATAGCTCGTCTGATTGGTTTCTGCTCAGTCCCTTCGTAGACAGTCTAGATCAGACGGTCTTAACAATGCTAGACTAGGCGATCACGGGACTTAAGACTGCCATGAAATTTTTCCACATGGAACGACATTTTAGAAGCGCACGTGCCTTTTTACCAGCCCACGCGATTTTGATTTTCTCAACGTCCGGATGTAATGTGTAGGTAGACTATACACCTGAAATGCTCACCCTCTATTAGCGGAATACGCGGGAAATTCAAATATCTTTGAAGATTTAAGCTTAGAAAATAGCTCTTCATATGGTAACCTAATTACCCCTTTGGCGTCAATGAAGATATAAAAGTCTATATTTACATCAAGTTGGACTTGCACGTGTTCCAAACCATAAATTCATTTTCACAAGTATTCTTTCTCTCCCTCTCTCTATCTCTCTCTCAGCGATTAGATTGGTTAGATTCTAAAAGTAGGCATAACTCATCCCAGATTTTTGCCTATAAAATTCGATGTAGAGATCGGACAAAAGTTGGAGGGGATGGGATTTTAATATTTTGGTCAAACAGCTTCTGTTTCGGATCCATATAACTCATAAAACTGTAGCATTTAGAAAATTTTGTCCAACAGGTTTTCGTCAGATTTTTCTTCAATTGAAAAAAATATATATATATATATATAAATATTTTTTAATCCAGTAGTCAGTAGTTTAGGAGAAAAAAATTCAAAAATTCATGACGTTCTAACCAGTTCTAACACACTTCGTCATACAGGACGTTAAATTTGAATTTTTTTCTCCTAAACTACTGACTTGCTCACGATGAAATTTATAGAAATTGTAAAACACGTGTAGACTTTTATTTGTGAACAAAAATAAAAAAAATGTGATATTTCAAAAAAGCGATTTTTCTTATTTTGCAGGGACTTTTGGATCCATTTTCAAAGATTCTCAGTTATGCCATACAAAACTGTTCGCTAAGATTCAATTTTTTAATAAATTTATGCCATCTGTGTCATCGAGGATTTACACGAGAACGAGATAAACACTTTTTAGCAAGAACAATCGTATTCGAATTAGTACAAGCCATCAAGTTCAAGACATCTATACCAGACACAAATTTTCTTCTTTTGCTGCACTTTGTTCTTCAGGTATGTTCAATATGTTGTTCCCATTTATTAAAAAGTATGAAGTTTTTATTCTGTTTAGAGAAAAAAACTTTCACTTTTCTTTTCATTAGATGTTTATTTATTCTATTAAAGCTTCGGATATTCAATAATAGTGAATAAATATTATATTCATTTTACCCCTACTGAAAGTTGGCCTTGCTATGTTTGTTGGAAAAACGACTCTCTTCAAACTGTTACGGCCCGAGCGAAGGGTAGATTTAAAAAAAAAATAGGCTAAGGGAGGATGAGTTTGCTGATTATGTCAGGGTGGTAAGGCCTGACTTCATTCAAACGTACCCATTTCATTGGTACGTTTTCACTAGCAATCTTGTGGGGATTGTGTTATTCAACTAAAATGCTAGGATTTCTACAAAAGGCAATTGAATATAACATAATATGTTTAAATAAGTATAGAAATTTGATACATAAAGACTTATGCTACTTCTCGGTTGAGAAGGCAAGAGAAGAAATAAGGCAAGATTCTCACGCAGAGTTAATTTGCAAGGGTAAGGGCTAACACTTCTTGTGTCACTTCACTTACTAACCGAGCAATACACGAACCGTAACAGAGATCGAATCCACTCGTAAGTTTTTTACCGAATGTTAACACAGCGGATCTTTATTCGGAACCGACTTATACAACGACCGAACTAGTGTTTAGTCGAAGGAACTTTGTTCACTACCGGACACCTCCTGTCGTCGAAAATTGGGTTGACTTAAAAAAATCGGGTTTGGGCTTAAAATTTAGAAAACTTTATCTAGTTTTCAGAACCGTTGGGCGGTTTTTGAAATTCAAGATAGCTGACTAAATATGGTGTCGAGAAATAGTTATTCGGAGGTTTTTGAGGTCGATGATTACGATTTTGTGGTCAAAATATCGGAATACAAGGTGGCGGATCCAATATGGTAGATTTGCTACAAAAAGTTCAGCGTTTAGTGACTAAAATCGACTTGGAAATGATTACACTGCTCTACCGATTGCAGTTCATTCAGTTGTCGTCTTCCGAGAACTTGGGTTCGCTCTCAAACTTAAATAAGGGGAGGTGAAAAGTCGAAAGGAAGGCATCGCCTGCTGTCGTCACTGTGGTTCACTCGCGCGGAAAGTAACCAATCCGACGCAACCTTTTAAAAGCATCCAATCAACAATTTGCATCATGTCCGATGCATAGGCATCAATGTACATCATTGTGGAGCCCACAACTACGACATACGACCGTAATACGACCCTGACTTCTTTACCTGCTAAACTCAAAGTGCAGTCCCATGTTGGCAGAAAACGTCGGCGTAAAGCAGAAATTCATGAGAGTGAAAGAGACGAATGGATCTGCCTATCTCTATCACTTTTATGAGTTTTTGCTTTACGCCGACGTTTTCTGCCGACATGGGACTGCACATTCACTGACAAGGTGCTAATGATGAACCGAGGCATGACTACATTTGAGGGAGCAGTGTATTTGTTTGGTCATGCCTAATATATAAGTTTAGTAGTATCCTGAGCTCTGCTTTTGAAATTTTCAATTTCTCCTTACAAAAGAACAAGTAAAGCTCTGCCTCTATGATTTTCAGTAGTCTTGCAAGTAAAAATAAGTGAAACTCGGTCTTAGTTGTTTTTATAGAGAAAATAAGTAAACTTCGGTGTTAGAGATACTTAATTCTTTTTTCACAGGGAACAAGTGGAGAATTCTAATCAGCGACCTCAAAAACCCCTTTATAACAAGTTTTATGAAAATCCAACCACTCTTTCATGGAAATTAATTAATTTTTTTTTAACTCGTCTGCCACATTGGATCCGCCATTTTTAATTTTGAATTTAGATTCAGATTCAGAGATGAAAATAAACATCTCAAGAACAGGGCTGAAAAAAATACAGTTGTTAGATTGGGTTTGGTATGAGAAATACTGCATTTTAGAGTTTTTTAAACAAAAAAATAGAGATTATAACTTATATAACATTGCAGAAAATTCTGAAAAAATTCTGAAAAATACTTTAAGGTTTGCACGGAGAGAAATAAGAAGGTTTGAGTCGAAGGAAATATCCCACTGTTTAAAACCTTGAAAAAATCGAAGTTTTAAAGGAGAAATTCATGGTTCTAAAACATTGAATGTGTTCATGCTCGAAACACACGGTACTGATAGTTTTGCAGTATGAACATTATCCTTCAAAAGCATGAGTAGCACAGGCCAGAACCGTGGAAATTCTCACCGTCCAAAGCCAAGAGTTTCACCGTTTTAAACTGTAAATTTATTGGCTTCTCCCTCCGTGTATAATATACTATAGCTATAGGCTATAGTGCTCGTGGCTTGGAGAACACGGAGGGGGAACCCAAGAGATTCGCAGTTCAAAACCGTGAAACTCTTGGGTTTGAAGCGTGTACTCTCCCAAGCGTTTAAACCATAGACTTCATGATTTCGGATTCATTATTTTCAAACAATGAATTCACGGGTTAAAATCCTGAAATTCATGCTTTGGAACAATGTAAAAATTACTAGGTCCGAAACTGTAAAAATTCATGCTTTCAAACCTTCTTATTTCTCTCCGTGAACTCAATACAAAAAAAATGCCAGTCCAATTTACAAGATAGATTAGTGGAAAATGAATTTTTCCCTGAAAAAACACCAAAGGTTAAGGGCGTTGGATAAATCGAACTTGTAAATTTTTTCGAGTGCCCCCAATTTCATTACGGCCCTGTCATCCAAACGCATGAGAAAAGAGATGGCGAGTTTGAAACACACAACTTGAATGTTTTTTTATAGACACAACAAAGACTGTATATAAAAAAAACGCGCTGTATAAAATTTTTGGAGGAAATAAACTTTATTATTACGACGCGAATTTCACGACCCGATACTGAAAAAGAAAGAAATATATTTATAAAATTTTCGCCAACTAGACGATGTAAGATAACAGGTGATGATGTAGGGAGGCAGGGGAAGTCGATTTAGCAACGCGCTCACGTGGTGATAGAGGTAATTGTTTGTACTAGAAAATTTCGGTCGTCTAGTGGACGAAAACTTTATAAGTATATTCCTTCCTTTTTTCGCATCGGGTCGTGAAATTTGCGTCGTAATAGTGAAGTTTATTTCCTTGAAAAATTTTTTACAACTTGTTTTTTTGCTTACAGTCTTTGTTGTGTCTATAAAAAAACATTCAAGTTGTGAGTTTCAAACTTTCCATCTCTTTTCTCATGCATTTGAGAGGACAGGGCCGTAATGAAAATGGCGGGCACCCGAAAAAGTTTACAAGTTCGATTTATTCAACGCCCTTAAGGGCATGTATTACTTACCCGATCCCTACCTTACCGACATTTTTATCTCTGTAACGCTACGTCTACATTTATTGAGATACCACATTGAAAATTTCTATATTTGAAGCTAAAGCCTTAAGGTACGTTTGTCTGGTCCTAAATATTGACATTAAAAAAAAAATTTTTGAAAAAATTTTTTTTTTTTTTTACAAAAATTTAAGACCACACAAACATACATTAGCACATTTTTTTTAATTTTATAAATTTTCAATTTGACATCTTTATAAATGTAGACCTAGCGTTACAGAGAAAAAAATGTCGGTAAGGTAGAGATCGGGTAAGTAATACATGCCCTTAATGAGAAATCATAATAGACGAAGTCAAGTTTTTATGAAATGAAATCCTTGTCACCCTTAAGAGGTTAGTACCAAAGTTTTCACCTTTTTTTTAAGGATTTTTTTATCAAATTAAAATTTATATTACAGATCCTAACTTTTCACACAGGATTATAGATATAAAACACTATTACATGTAACTTTGTGGATTTTTACCACGTTGTTGATCCTCTCCACAGACTAAATTAAATAAACGGAACTAAAACAGAACAGCCAGTAGGAACTCGATTAGATATAAGTGTATGAATGCTAGTGTGGATGTGTGAGAGTCAAATAGAATTGAAAATAGAATTAACTAGTTTTAAGTATGATTATATTATTGCCGTAACTTGATTTTGTATTTGCCGCTTACCTTGTTTCCGAGGAACACAGACCTGACATTTCGCAACTATTTAAATATTTAGAGAAGAGTTATTTGCCGTCTGAGACGTGTCACTCGCCTATACTTTATAATTTTGATCACTCTCTCATACAATAGATGTTATTAAGTTTTAAAAGTGCAAAGCTTGCACATCTCACATCTTAATATGAAAAGACACATGAGCTGTCAAAATACGTCGACGCAGCCATAATGGCTAGCGCTAGCTCCATTCCACCCATAAAGAGGGCAGCAGCTCTCGGAGTAACGCAAGATACGTAACTGCGACTACGCGCTCAGACGGACAACGCCTAGAACATTCAGTTCTGTGCTGGCTGTTCACGTGTGAACTTTTCACATAATTTACGGGAAGAATTCTAAAATTTGCAGAGTGCATAACTACATTAGAACATTCTCTTGTATAGCCGAATTTGTGCCTTTCCTCCATAGTTGGATTATACGGTACTTTGGTCTTCGGAAAGTAAGGTAGGCGACAGCAAATAACGTTTCTCCCATGTAAATTATTCTGTTTCGCATATTTCGAGTTATGTAACACTCAGCCAACGCCCATATGATGGCATTGTATAGTTTGGCAAGTGAGTGTTAAAGTTATTAGTTTCTTGTTTTTCGAGTAAGTTTTGAGCATTTAATTTGAATATTATATTTCGCTGATCTAATTTGGAGAAATTATTAATGAGACGTATATCTTGTAGTTTATTAATTTTCGATTTTTGAATAGACGCTTGTGTCATGGCTTCTCGCCATCTTGTACATTTTTCGCGTTTGATGCGTAGATTTATTTGAGATTATAAGAGTTTAAGAATTCTAGTTCTTTAGTTTTCTTGATATGTAAAACGAATAAGTTTCGGATTCCTTCAATTAGAATCTTCATTAAAGTTTGTATAAAGCTATATTTAGATAGAGTAATCGAGTTAGTTGAATGTAAATACATTCAAGGTTATGAACCGTTCTGAGGACAATTTAACATCGCTTATAGTCAGTAAAATTTCAAACTAAAGATTATTCAAACTGTATTAATCTTTTCTTTTGTTTCTCATCTCATCCATAAAACTAAACATTGTACACTATTTCATTTCATATCTTTTATAATAAATTCTGATTTTTCATTTCTTTTAAACCTAATCATGTTGAGTCTGATTTGTCTCTACGCCCCCACGATATCCCTTCCTAGTCGAGCTAGTTTGAGCGAACTTTAATTTTTTTTTGCATTTTTAGTCAGTCAAGTTTTAAACGGTACCAATAGTACCTGGCGCCCTTGGCATTAAATTAATTTTTTTTTGGAACTTAGTTGGGTGACTGATTTTTGGCGACACTCAGAGGCCGAAAGTCCCTGTAGGCTGAGACTCTCGTTATATACAAAATTCTTTTTTTTTAATACTAAATCTGGCTGGTATGGCTGCCTGAAGTTACTCATTTTGAAAACTGACGTGCATGATTCAGAAAAAACTATTAGACCGATCGGGCTGAAATTTGGATATGTTATTCTACACATATGTCGCTATCGCATGAACAAAAATAATTGAAATCTGAAAAAAAATAAATACAAAATGGCCGACTTGAAAATTTTTCACCTTTTTTTAACCGTAAATTGTTTTAAAAAAGGATTCAATATTAATAAATAATTATGATTCTGGTTCATGTGATGAAGAGATATGTGTGGAATAACAAATCCAAAGGGCATAGCTGGATAAGCATGTATTAGCTGCCCCCGGCCGAATCTCTGCGACATTTTCACCATGAGTTGGTATTAATATGACGTTCAATTTCCTGGAAGATTATACCTGAGAAATCATTTTTATGAGAGTTATGAAGGTGAGTAGAAAAATTGAAAAATCCCTTTTTCTCATGAACGGCTGGACTGATTTCGATGGGGAAAAAGTATGTTATGGGTACCAATGTAGGCATGTTTTGAAAAAATTATGGGACATTTTAGTCAAGAAGAAAAGGTCAAAAAAAATTTTCAAAATTTTCAAAATTTTTTTTAATAGGAAATTTTTGAGGCACAGTCACAGTTTTTTGCACGAAAATACTTTGAATTATGTAAAAAAATATGTGAAAGTTTGAGTTCAATCGGAGTTGTTGCTCATAGTTAAAAAATTCAAAATATTCAGCGTACTATTCCGAAATAATTCAATAATACCTCAAAATACACTGAAACCTGGATTTAAGTCCACTAGATTTCTGTCCTTCCGAGAAAGTTGGGTTGGTCTTAAACATAGATGAGGGGAGGTGAGGAGTCGAGAAGAGAAGCGCCACGAAATCGACAGTAAGCTCAAGTTCGCAAATCAAACACTGGTACAGTACAACTTCCATAGTAGGAACCTTCATAAGAGAGCCAATGGCCTTAATGAGCTTACTTCCCCCACTACAAACTCTACTCACGCGACCTCCATAGGAGAGCCGCAGCTGAGCGCAGCTTAATTTCAGTTTTTTCACAATGAAACAGCTTTTATTAAAATTATTTTTCTAATTTGCATACAATAATTTGTGTGTATATATATATATATCTACATATTGTGTTTATGTCCAATTTTATGTGTAAATCCATTTTATATGTAATCCACTTTATATATAATCGATAGGATGCTGCTTATTCGGCTTTTTCATCGCCGCCGGCCGTAGGTTCTCCTCTAGAGGCTACGTACCCAAACACAAATTTTAAACACACGCTCAATTTTCGAGCTCGAAGCCCAGGAGTGGGGGCCCCCTATTTCTCGGAATTCTTACCCCTAACCGAACGTGGTGGCTCTCTTACGGAAGTTGTACTGTACATACGCCGCGCTTACTTACGATCTGCTGACTACATTGATATATGTCTACAGATCAACTAAAGTGGTTTATGGCTCATTCCATTTCAAATTTACAACCAAAATTTTTATTGCATTGAAACTTATTTTTCTCTTTTTGTAGGCAAAAAAAAGGACACGTATTTTTTTTCTTCAATATGATGTTGATAATTTTCGAGATATCGATTTTTCAATTTTTCGATCCCAGAAAAACAGTTAGGACGAAATGTGCAATACGGTTCACTTGAAAGTGCACATTTGAATGGTCAAAAATTCATTTGTTGAGTAATAGTTATTTAACAATTTCTTAAACAATTTGAAATATCTCGAAAAAGGTATCTCCGATTTGAATAAAATTTTCTGTAATTTGTTATTATAGTATGTGGAATATTGTCCCAAAATTAAAAAGTGGGAAGCTCAATACTTTATTAAATATGATTATATCTATCGCGCGCGAACTGAGTGGCGCGCGAGCTGGGTGCTCGCGCCCGAGCCAGGCGGCGCGGGCAATGAGTTTTGAATGTGTTTTGTTTTTAACAAGACTGGTCCTGTCAATAGCTTTTTGTTTCACATTGTTTTGCAGTCCAATGTTGGTAAGTTGTATTTTAACATTCATGTGGTAAAATGTGGGAAAATAAGTTTCGTTCTGTCTGTTCGAATTCGTTTCGTGAAAATTCACATTCCAAAAAAGATAACGTAAAAAATCTTCATCCTATATCTCAAATACTTCTCCAAATATGTAATATTCTCGAACCGGGAAATCTTGTGTGCATTGCATGTAGAAAAAAATTAAGTAAAGTGGATGTCAGTGAATTACGTGAGTAACTTCCAAATTTATTATATTATAGATATATTCCTTTATTTATTGCCCCACCTTAATCTTTTTAATAATTAGAAATCTGTATTTTTGTAAAAAAAAGTCCTGAATTATATTCTGAGCCTTTTCCAGTCCCACTCATTAATTCATGCAAATGTAATTTTTTCATCCCATTCTAATTGGTATTTTCTCGTAAATTTAATAGAATCAGCCGCGGAAAATAAAAGAAAGTTTGAGGACGATGATCCACAAAATAGCAACGAAGAAATTGTAGATTATTTGAATAGTAATGATGATGATTATTCGCCGTCATTCTCTGATTCAGAAGTGAGTTTATTTAAAAAAATAAGTTTTTTAGTTTAATATCTAGTAAATTACTTTAATAGTTAATTGACAATTTCATTATTTACATTCGTATAGGATGAGCTTAAAGTGAGTTCTCGTACAATTTCTGAACTCAAAGCAAAATTTCATGATTTGAACACTAACACGCAGCAGAAGATTCAAATCCTAACACTTCTTCCACCCAATTTAAGCGTTAATCAGACTGCAAAATATATGAATACTTCGAGTTATTTTGTAAAAAAGCTAGAACATTACATACGGAATCCGGAATCATGTCCCTACCTCCCAAAAGACTTGGTAAATACTCTAAAATATATTTTCTTAAATTTCTAAGTACGCATACATACAAAGTTGTTTCGATTTTTTGATATATTTTAGGAAATGAAATTTCTCCTGAGGATGTGCAGAAAGTAAAGAATTTTTATGAATACGAAGATGTAAGTGCTGAAATGCCTGGGCAAGGAGACACTAAGTCTGTCAAAATTGATGGAACAAGGAGGACACTTCAAAAACGTCTCATAACTGCAAATTTAAAACAAATACCAAAAAAAAATTTTTTTTCGGAATGAGATATTTAATTCAATATTTTATGTTCACAAACAGTGAAAGGTATCAATAGATGAAAGAAGAACAGTATTGCGTTGAAAATTACCGCGATATTTCATTATTTCCGCTATGTTCAAATCCAAATGAACAATGTTTCTTCGGGGAGTGTAAGAGCTGCAGTAATAACAGTTTATTCAATGTTGTAACTGGGTGGATTTTACCACATTATTGATCCTTTTCCCAGATTGATTTTTACTCGGGAAGTTAAAATAGGAATAGCCAGTGGGAACTCATTTAATAATAAGAGTATGAGTGCAGTGCTCTCAGATTTGAAACGAGACGAACTTGACACAATGAAAGGTCTATGTCCGTGTGAAATAAGTAGGAGATCGTAATGATTGCGCGCGCAGCAAATTCTCCTCTTCTCAGTTTGAAAACCCGAAGATGTACGATTGCCTTCGGAAAACTTCGGGCAGTCTATGCTATTTATATCTCCTAGATTCACATATGAAGGAAAATTGAAGAAATATCGATTTTAATATTTCGATGCGTTTTGATGTTGAGGTTAGGTTCTTCAGGTGGAGAATATTAATATTAATACTATTATATATATTATTAATGTTAATATTAGGATTATATTATAATAGAATAAATTAAAATATTCATTTATTTCTATTTGGATCTGCAAATTGAATTAAATTCAAGAAATTGGTTATTTTAATGATTTGAATATTTCGCGCGATTCTTATATACGTAGATTTTGAGGTTCTGTTTTTTCAGCAGTAAAATATTTTAAATGTGATATTAATATAAATAATAAATACTATTATATAT
>UCOK01019448.1:0-24516 GCA_900474325.1 Synergus umbraculus
ATTATAAATATTATTTCACACCACTTCTTTCTGAAAAAAATCGTAAATTTGAAGCATTGAACACGATGCACAAGCCGAGAATTGCAGTTACTACGCTTATAGGCACATCGTGCCACGCCTCGCAATTCAAGTGTTTTAAGGGGTTACACACCACTATGAGATTTTCAAAGAATCGATTTTTATTTTTTTATTTAGATAAATTGTTTATACTTTTAAGAATATTTTAAGCGTTCAATTATCTCAAAATTCAAACTATTTCCGAAGTTACAACAATTATAAATGAGCGCGTCACTGAAACTCCGGTTCCGTTCGGACCCATAGTGGACCCATATTGGATCCGCCATTTTGTTATTTAAATTTTTGACACCGCATTCGTCATCAGCGACCCCAAAAACCAGTGAATAACAGAATTAGGTCCATTTTATCAATATTTTATAGTTCCAGCCACCTTTTTGCGATTTGGCCTCATTCGCGCCGTACTGTTTTTTCTTTCGCGTTTTTCTCGAAACTACTTTTTTCAAACTTGTGTACATGATATCTCAAGATCTACTCAACCGATTTTGTTAAAATTTTAAACACATGTTCTTTTTAGCGATTACCTTACTAAATAAGCAAAAAAAATTTTTTTGAGACAATGCCTGATCGAGAAACTAGGTATACCATCAACAAGGATTTTCAAAAAAGAGTCCTACTCATTGACTCATATCTCCGCCATTTAAAAATTTTTTTATTTTGTCATTGATTCAAATTATACATAAAAGTACTATGTATATATGTATAATAACAATTATTTAAAATAAATTATGACTGCGTTAAAAAAAGTGCTTATTTTTATACCTATTTTCCCACGCGCCAGGGTGGTGTAACCCCTTAAATTAAACGCACATCGGACAGAAGAATATTCTTTTTTTTTTATGAATAATAAATTTAAAAAGATTTGTCTCAATTGGTTGAAAAAGTTATTAATTTTTGCATGTGCCGCTATTCTCCGCGCAGTCGGGCGCTGTTCCATGGCGTGGGGCCGAGCTGCGCGCTTCGCAATTATTATACATTTTCTGAGCAAATTAATGGCGGACAGTGAAATTTTTCTTCGGATTATCAGTCTTAAATAGTTTTTACATGTACCACCAAAGATTTAGACGATTAGAGCATTGAGAAGTTAATAGTTATGTCAATTGTTTATAAAAATGTTATTAAAAACATGGAAAAATTGAATATTGAGCATTGCAATATTTTTTATCTGAAAGAGCTGTCTTTCAATAGTGAACAAAATTTCGTTTAAAAATATTTAATAGTTTAAGGCCATGTAAAACTTACCTGATCCCTACCTTACCAACATTTTTTTGTCTGCAACGCTACGTCTACATTTATTGAGTTATTAAATTGAAAATTTCTAAAATTAAATAAAATATGCTAACGTATGTTTATCTGGTCTTAAATTTTTGTACTATAAAAATAAAAAAATAATTTTTCAAAAAATTTTCTTTTTACAAATGTAAATATTTAAGCTTTAGCTTCAATTTCAGACATTTTCAATTTGATATCTCAATAAATGTAGATGTAGCGTTGCAGACAAAAAAATGTCGGTAAGGTAGGGATCGGGTAAGTCTTACATGGCCTTAAGCGCAATGAATTACACTCGAATCTCCCAATAACGACGAAATTCAGACCAGACGCTTTCCCAATAACGACGAAATTTCTTTTCTCAAATGGCACACCAATTGCGCATGCGTATTGCGTACAATATAATATTTTTTAGCTTTTCAAATTGCGCGCTAATAGAAACCAATCAGATCCCGGAGCGCAACGCATGCGAAGTGGTATCAAGTGAGACTTCAAGTTCATGCAGGTCGTTATTTAGAAAGGAATTCGGTCGTTATTGGGAGATTGTCGTTATTGGGAGATTCGAATGTATTATCGAAAAAAACGCATAAATGTTTCTTGCACCAAAAAAATATTTAAACAAATTATACTGTCGAAAGTCATCCTTTTATAAGTTACTTTTAGTGTGAAGATTCGATTGATATAATCATTTTCTAACATTTGCTTGGGTTGGAAAATGGGGTGCCCACTTGACGTGATTCGTCTCTTTATTAGACGCGAAAAGAGGCAATTATCGGTCGAGTGTGAGGTTGGCGTGACGAGCCTGTTTCGCGACGTGTGAAGTGCAAGGCTGTTCATGACCTCGTAAGCTTTTTCGGGAATTACTCTCTCTCCTCTCCTCTCCCCCCTCTCTCTCCTTTCTAATTCTATCCTATCGTATCCTATCTTGATACGATAGGATAGAATACAATAGAATAGGATACAATACAATAGGATAGGATAGGTAGCATATGATAGGATAAAGTATAACAGGATCAGAGCTGGGTAACTATTTCAAATGAATCCATTTCAAATACCTATTTGAAATGCAAAATGCCATTTTCCATTTTGTATTTTAAATAGGAAGAAGAAACCCATTTTGTATTTTGCATTTTAAATAGGTTTCCAACCTATTTTTCACTTAAAATACCATTTTCCATTTTTTTGGGTTCTACCCTGGACAAGTAAAAGCACATGTTGGCTTTCCACTATGGAGAAGTGCTGCCATTAGTCAAAATTTGGCAAGCGATTTAAAATCGAAGTAATTTAATTCGATTTTGAATCGCGCGCTAGATTACAGCCAATGGCAGAATTTCTCCAGCTGGAAACCAACACACGCTGCTCACAGGCAAGTAGCCATTTTTCGAAGCAATGATTTTATTATGTGAGGTTATAATAACAGTGCGCATTATGTCTTGCTGTGGAATTATGTGTCGAATGAATTTTTAAATTGTTTTATTGTTTAGAATATGTCGAATTGGTCCGCTATCGCGCACGTCGTTCTGTACAGCTAACTCGCATTGGAATCTCACCCCTGTTCGTGCATGGTTTTGATATAGAAATGGAAATGGAAAAATTTTGATATTGAGATGGAAATGGAAATGGATATTCAAATGCAATGCCAAAATGTAATTGAAAAAGATCAGTGTGCCGTAACCAATGAAGAAACACAAAACGATTTTTCTTTGCCACTAATTTTGGACCGAAAATTTTTCCATGTCAAAACACGTGATGAAAAAGGAAATGTTAGTGCCGAATGTGTTCAGTGTAAAAAACTCCTTAAAGGAAGTCTAATTGCAACAACTAATTTTAAAAATCACCTAAAGGTATTTTACTATAAGTCTATGATTTATTCCTCTCCTAATTGCAATATACACTTTTTGCGTAAAATAAAAAATTTTTGAATCCCAACCTGAAAATCCCAACCTGAGAAATTTCATTCCTACTTACAGAGTTATATGTTATTTTTAGACAGAAAATCACGATGTTCACGATTTTGAAAAGTACAAAGATTCTAAGCTGGTACATCCCATGAAAAAACGAAAAGTTGAGGAGGCTAGTGGCAAAAAGAATGGAAAAAAATGAAGCAGATTATGTTAAAATTACCTGTAACTGCTACAAATACCAATGATCAAACACAGGCTGATCGTTTAATTGTGGATTTCATTGTACAAACCATGAGTCCCCAAGCTCTTGTTGAACACAAAGCTTTTAAAGAATTAATCACTGGTAGAGTAACCAAATTTAATCAGACTTTTTATGAAATACGAGTTAAACAAGTAAAAATATCCCAGTGGGCATGTCATCTAATTTGTTCAATTTTTAGGTATAAGCAGAATAAAGGCTCCTATTACAGTGATGACTAGAAAAACACTTGGTAAACGGATTGACAAGGATTATTCGTCACTTGTTCAAGCCTTGATTGAAAAAATTCAATCAGTAAAGTACTTATGCACTACAGCAGATGTTTGGAGCTACTCAAGAAGATGTTACATGGGTATTACAGCACACTGGGTAAGAAATATAAATAAGAAGTATTCTAGTATCTAAATCTGAGGGTATTGAATATTATCATCTAATGAAAAATATGTTTTCAGATAAACAGTGATTTTGAAAAAGATGGTGCAGCATTAGCTTGTAGACGTTTTAAAAGAAGTCACACGTACGACAAAATTACGGAGATGATCAACGAAGTTCATAATGAGTATGTCGACAAAACAAAAACAAAAATAATGAAAACCGTGACAGATAATGGATCAAATTTCGTAAAAGCGTTCGCTGAATCAAGCAAAAATAAAACGACTGTCGAAGAATTAGGTAAATTAAAGTCTTTATAAATGCTGCTTTTTAAAACTTCTTGCGCTTATTTCTAATTTTTCCTTTACAATTTTGTTAATAGCTTGATGTTTTCTTTTTTTTAGTAAATATTGAATTGGAAAAGGCAAAAGAAGTAGAAGTTGGTGATGATTGTGATGAGGCTGAAGATGAAGACGAAATGATGCTCATTCCCATTTCTGATATTCTTAAAAGCGGAAATGGTGAAAACGTCTTCGAATCAGATTTACCAGATCATCAGCGTTGTGATAGTCATACTTTAAATCTTTTACCAACTACAGATTCTAAGAAATGTTTAGGTACAAAATACCCTCAATATACAAGATTACACCATTCAGCATTCGCGAAATCTTCTGCAATCTGGAATCTTACGTCAAGATCACCGAAGCAAGCAGAAATTTATTTTGAGATTACAGGCAAACATCCAACATCACCTTGCCCTACTCGTTGGAATACTACTTTTGATTGTTTGGAGGACCAAAGAATTATTTTATGGATCAAAGAATTATTTTATAAGTACAACACGACTCTTCCATCTTCTGCTCCTGCCGAAAGACTATTTAGTTCCGCAGGCATGATTTTGCGTCCAAAAAGAAGATCCATGGGGGACTCAATATTTGAGAAGCAATTGCTCCTTAAAGCAAATGAACACATCCGCAAAGAATAATGATTATTCTTTATATAACTTTACGCAATTATTATTTATAATTGACTTTGCATATGAAATTAAATATTATTAAAAATCCATTTTGCATTTTGTACTAACCTATTTCAAATATACATTTTGCATTTTTCATTTTAAATAGGAAATTGGTAACCATTTTCTATTTTGCATTTTACATTTTAAATAGATTTTGAGAACCATTTTACCCAGCTGTGAACAGGATACGATAGGGTACGATAGAATGTGATAGGATACGATATGATACGATAGGATGGAATAAAATAAAATAGGATTACATACGACAGTATACGATAGGATACAATAGAGTACGATAGGATGAGATATGATAAGATAGGATATAATACAATAGAATAGGATACAATAAGATAGGATACGATACGATAGAACATGGCAAGATACTATAGGATACAATAGAATTCGATAGGATAAAATATAACAGGATACGATAGGATGTGATAGAATACGATAGGATAAGAGTGTGGGGGGGAGAGAGAACCGCCGGTTTATTCATTTATGTATTTTTACTTTCTGGCCTATTTTACTTTCTGTACTACTTTACTTTCTGTACTACTTTTGCAGTATGTACTTTCGTTCCTGTACTGTAAATGGATCCCTTCGAGACGCTTAACAGACACCGAAAATCGATGTTTCGTTATGCACGTGTCACGAAAAGATTATTTAGTAGTATAAAAATTGAATCAGTCTGTCAGATATATCAAAGTTAAAGTGGTCAAAAGAAGGATTTCTTTGAATAGCACCCGTAAAAAGTGTTCTATTTGCTGTCAAAATGATCCCTGATATTTTTTTCATAAATGAAAGAAATATTTAGTGATGCCGCAAGTTGTTTTTTTTTTTTCAAATAACATAAGCGTCTCTCATAAGCCTTTTAATGTGGCAACCGTAACATTTATATATGAGGGATTTCATATCAAGTGAACACACTTTTGAAACCGATGTCGTCCGATCGGGCTAAAAATTTCACAAAGTTTAGTCCTATTGATTAGTAGTTACCACACCAAATTTGAACAAGATCGGTCAAAAACGGTCTTTTCCTTTAAGAGCTTTGAGGTCCAAAAGTGGGCTGAGACTTGTTTATCTATCAAAATTAACGTAGAGTATCTCGAAACACCCATGACGCTAGCTCTCCATGTCAAGTGATCACAAAACTTTTCGTGCTTGAATGTGATTTGCGTGTAATTCGGTGTAATCAGTCCTTTAGTAGTCTAGAAAAACAATAATAAATATTTTTTTTAAATTCCAAAAAATGGTGATGATATGGGAGTTTGAAATTTTTTGGACCTTTTGTCTGCAAAATCATATCATTGGTTTTAATTAACCGGTTTAGCTTTTTAAGGTCTCAATTTTTTTGTAAGAAAATGTAATTTCATATAACAAAAAATTCAAAAGGAAAAAATTTTTTTTGACTTATTTGTGTAAACAAAAAACAAAAATCGCTTTTTTTAAAAAAAGCAAATTTTTTTTTTGTTAACAATTAAGGTCTATACGTGCTTTACAAGTTCTGTAAATTTCATTGTGGGCAAGTCAGTAGTTTATGAGAAAAAAATTAAAATGCAACATCCTGCATGACGTTCTAATCAGTTCCAACAAACTTCGTCATGCAGGACGTTGCATTTTTTTCTCCTAAACTACTCACTTACCCACGATGAAATTTACAAAACTTGTAAAGCACGTGTACACCTTTAGTTGTTAACGAAAAAAAAAAAAATATATAAAAAATTACTTTTTTTTCAAAAAAAGCAATTTTTTGTTTTTTGTTTACACAAAGAAGTCAAAAAAATTTTTTTTCGTTTTGAATTTTTTGTTATATGAAATTACGTTTTCTTAAAAAAAATTTGAGACCTTAAAAAGCTAAATCAATTAATTAGAACCAAAGATATAATGTTTCCAGACAAAAGGTCCAAAAAATTTAAAAGTCAAATTTTGGAATAAAAAATATTTATATATTTTTTTTAAAGACTGAAGAAAAACCTGTCGAAAATGTTTTGGACAAAAGTTTCTAAATGACATAGGTTATTAGTTACATGGATCCGAAACAAGGGCTCTTTGACTAAAATGTCAAAATTCCACCCCATCCAACTCGGCAAGTTTTTGACCGATCTCGTTCAAATTTGGTGTGGTAACTACTAATCAATAGGACTAAACTTTGTGAAATTTTTAGCCCGATCGGACGACATCGGTTTCAAAAGTGTGTTGACTTGATATGAAATCCCCCATATTTTAGTGAAATTTGTCACTTGCATTTTTGTTAACATTAAAAAAATAATAATGGTCCCGCAATCCGGTTTTTTTTAAATTCACAAAGTATGTAAATAATAATTATTTAACTAAATTACACCCAGAAAACAGTTCTTTAGAATCGAAGAAAGATTTCTTTGATATACGATCAAAGACAAAATTTCTTTGAATTTAAAAAGTTGTTTGATTCAAAGAAGTTTTTTTAATATGAAGAAATATTTTTTTAATTAAATTCGAGTGTTAAATTTCACAAAAATAAATACATTTTAGACACCACACATTTAGAAAATCAAGGGTCATTTTGATACCAAAGAGAATAATTTTTTTATGTTACAGTTTAAAAAAAAATACAAATTTTTTTTACACCAACCTAATTGTCAGTCAATCATGCAGATAAAAAAATGTAGAAGAGGTATTTTAGGAGAACAAAAGATTCTAGGAAGAGTAAAGATTTTCAATTCATTTATGAACAAACCTACGGCGTACACCCAATCGGCAAGTGGCGGCTTTCTCCGTACGTTCGGCGTCTCTACAAAGTAAAACACCAAAGAATACAATAATAACAATTACATAAACCATTCAGTAAACAAGGCATTATTATTTTGCAACTAATCAGCACTGCTTCCTGTGAAAGTGCAAAAATTCATTCCACAATCCAATATTGTACTTTCATAGTGGAAAACATTTAAAATAATGTACATCAATTAAAAGTATTGAATAAACAGGTAAAAACTACATACAAATAGTTTATTGTACATTTTATGTTGAAACGAAAACATAAGTCTGGATTATATATATAAAAATATAATAGGTACATTATTTAATTTGAGTAATTTTACACCTGGGAAACATTGTAAAAGAAGATAAAAGATACTTTTTTGCAACACCCACCTCTAAAGGTGAACTTTATGTGTGTCCCTAAATAATATGTAAAGTAGCTCTTTAAAACACGGTGACGTCAAGGATTAAGTAAGTTACTTGAGGCACATTATATAGTTTATGTAACTAATTTACAAAATATTTAACATATCTGGTTGATTTATGCAATGAAAACTGAATGCAACATAACCTAACTTTCTCAATAAATTTCAAAGCAGCCCCCCTCTCTCTCACTCATAGTTTCTAACCCTCCGTCTTCTCTCATCCTTAAAAACTTTTTGATACATAATGGAAACTGAACTGCAAAGGGATGCCGTGAATGATCACTAGCTATTTTGCTGAAAGATTTTTATGAAACTTATATGATTATATAATAAACATTGCTTCTTTCATTTATTTATTATATTCATGTAGTAGAAGCTCCGCAGAATATACATGCATTTTACCAGACTTTTGTGTTGTTTTCAAAATAAAAAAAAAAGAATAATAGGTTATAAATGACCCACTTGTCAAAAAACTTGCGTGACGGAGGGTTAATATTAATAATTGTTCCAATTTAACTGTCCATGTATCTTTATCAGTTGGCTGTTGCAAAAAATAGTGTATAACACACATGCGTACACAGGAAATTATGACAAGTATGATTGCAGCATTTGCCTACGTCTGGAAGCACTCCTCTACGCTTTTGCAACAATCTATCGACTCATACTTTCATTCTGCGGCTCATGCTGCAAACTTCACACTCGTTATAATCACCTGTTTATGTAATTGTATCATAAATAATTATTAAGAAATAACCGCTCTAAAGATCTCCTGATTCATGGAAGAGAAAATTTCGGCGAATTTGGTGTACTAGAGATAAGAAAACATGCTATATAAAGTAAAATATACACAGAAATGTGATTAATAAATATGTGCAAAATATATCAAATATTTCATGGGACCTTTGTATGAGGCGAAAATTGAGTTACACTGATCTCTAGTAAATTGGCCGCTAGTAAACCGGCCACTTTCACGCTTGACTGATTCTACGTCCCCCCCGAGCGTCCCATGACAACCATACTGAGGTGCAACGCTCGAAGTGACCTCCAACAGTCAGTGCCGTATTGCTTAGCCTGCGTAGTATTGACGTTTTTTACTTAACGAATCTAAGGTGCAGGGTTTAGAGTCTTTATATACACAGTCCTAAGTGTTGACATAAGAGTGCTCGTTCTTCGCTTTAAATCCATTTTAAACTGGGTTATAATTGCGTTAGAAAACTGTCCGTCTACACCCGAAGCCGACCAATTTACTAGAGATCAGTGTATTGAATTTTCGTTAAATATATGTGCACTCTGGATGTGAGGATATTTTTCTAAACAGGATGCACCACTCTCACCGACATTTCCTGACATATTTCCACTTTCCACTTCTCATTCAAAGAAAAACATATTTATTATTCGTTCGAATAAATTCCTAAAGGTTGGATTGTTGAGTTTATTAGTTATTTCACTCAATGTACGTATTTGAAGATAATAATGCCATATACGAGGAAATTATATAATCCTGATGAACGTTTTCTATTTCGATATGTACATGAAGCACTAATGTACAGGAAATGTAGGTTATATTGATTATAGAATATAATTAAATAAATGCTAATATGAATAATATCATAATTCTATATTTGAGCTATTCTTATATTTCAATGTTTTATTATATGCATACTGGAAGTCCCATTCCGAACAGACCCATTGCTGTCTTCTAAGAAATTAGGTTCGTGCCCAAATATCAGGGTTGGTCAGTTACGTGTAACTTGAGGATTTATTAAGAGGATACACCACCATGAGATTTTTAAAAAATCGATTTTTTTTTGTTTAGATATATTGTTTATACTTTTAAGAATATTTTAAGCGTTCAATCATTTGAAAATTCAAACTATTTCCGAAGTTACAACAATTAGAAGTGAGCGCGTCACTGAAACTCAGGTTCCGTTCGGACCCATATTGGATCCGCCATTTTGTTTTTGAAATTTTTGACACTGGAGTAGTCATCAGCGATCCCAAAAACCAGTGAATAACAGAATTTGGCCCATTTTATTAGCATTTTATAGTTCTAGCCAGCTTTTCGCGATTTGGTTTCATTCGCACTGTACTGTTTTTTCTTTCGCGTTTTTCTCGAAACTACTTTTTTCAAACTGGTGTACATGATATCTCAAGATCTACTCAACCGATTTTGTTAAAATTTTAAACAAATGTTTTTTATACTATTGTCTATCGTGTGACGTAGGATTTTTTTGATTTGGTTTCTTGGTCATAAGTTATGAATGTTGTAAACTCAAAATTTCTATAAAAATTAGAAATTTTTTTTAAACAGCTGTCATTTTTACAAAATTAAAAAACAATTTTTTTCCCTACGTCACACGATAGCGATTACCTTACTAAATAAGCAAAAAAAAATTTTTTTTGAGACAATGCCTGATCGAGAAACTAAGTACACCATCAACAAGTATTTTCAAAAAAGGGTCCTACTCATTGACTCATATCCCCGCCATTTAAAAATTTTTTTAATTTGTCATTGATTCAAATTATACATAAAAGTACTATGTATATATGTATAATAACAATTATTTTAAATAAATTATGACTGCGTTAAAAAAAGTGCTTATTTTTATACCTATTTTCCCACGCGCCAGGGTGGTGTAACTCCTTAATAGTGTTGCCATCTACCTAGGGCACGTTGGAAGAACTAAATATATATATATGTATATATATTCGGATTTCTATCTCTTTCACTCTTGTTGATTTTTTGCAGCAAACGCGACAGGGGAAAAAAATGAACTGATACGCACAAAAACTGTCAAATATACAAGAGAAGAGGTGAGAAATTGAGAAGAGAAGCGCCGCTAGCTCGGTAGTGCACGACAGTATCCTAGCCACAGAGTGGGAAGTACTCTAAGCTGATAATTTCGTTCGTGGATCATCGTGGAGTCCGCCGAGCTCGCGTTGCGGAATTTGGAACATACGGTCCTGACTTGTTTACGTGCTCGGACATCCTATAAGTATCAACTAACCAACCGTGGTGCGACAATTAATCACAGAAATCGCAACTTAGTGAGAGGAATGTACCTACCATGTTTTATGAATATATGCCTATTTATTGTATGTTTCATAAATTTTTGTCGATTTTGGATCAAGAATTGTGAATATTTTAATTTTGACCTGAAATTCGGATTCGGTGACTCACAAATGGAATTAAATGACCCACCCAGCTCTGTAACTATTAATAAAACTCCTCTAATTCAGATGAATTATATGTCAAATAAAGTAAAAGAATTTAACCATGTATTTTAAAGTAATTTAAAAAGTTTAAAAAAGTATTATATTATTTAGAAATCATGAACAATTAGTTTTATCAAATCCGCCTCTAATTGTCATTTGAAAAAAGACAGAAAAATAAGATCGATAGAGAGCTTAGATCTCTGTCACAGAGATTTTAAGACAAAAAGTTTATAGTTAGTTTAATTTCATTTTAGAAAGAAGAAATTTGAAAATTAAAAAAAAGTGATTTCAAACATTTTCAAAATGCTCCAACTTTTTGAATTTTTATCCGAAATGGCTGACCAACGAACTTGACCTTCACTTTAGGACACTAAAAGAGTATACCAAAGACCAAAATTAATATTGTAATCTAAAGGAATAAACAATTTCTGAGATCTGCAGTAATAAAACTAATATACACTCATCTCGCGATCGACGGCACTTTTCACGCTTGGCTGATTCTACGTCCCACCCGAGCGTCCCTTGAGAGCCTACACTGAAGTGCCGGCGCTTGAAATTACCTCGAAGTCAGCGCCGTACTGCGTAGCCTGCGTAGTATAGAAATTAGCGAATCTTAAAGTCTACATATATTCGGTCCTGAGTGGTGACGTCAGAGTGCTCGCTCGAGCTATTATAATCTCAGCCGATCGATGGCACACAAGACCCAAGCGGTGCCGTCGATCGCGAGATGAGTGTAATATAAACGGTAAAATCTCGATAAAATTGTTCATAAGTCAATTCGGACTGTTACTTAAACTTCGTTGGTTTTAAAACATTAACTACTCATATGGGCGTATCCATGAAAAGTGTCATTTTTCTGTCACCGTTGCATTATAGCATAATCTGAACTTAAAATACAAGTTTAACCGCACAAAAATTTACAGACAAACTCCCTGAAATAGAAACAAAAGCTTACAGTCATAACAGAAACCCTCTTAAAAAGATATTTATAACACATAATCGGTGAACAAAATTCCAAAAATATACCTATTTAATATTTGTCACCACCTACGAATTAAGTGTTTTGCATGCTCACAGTTTTTCTGCGCATGCACAGTGGGCCAGGAGACCCGGTTTTGTGGCCAAGATTCGATTTTTGAATTCGAAAAAATGAATTAACCCTTTAACGGCCAGTGGGACACATACATCTCGTTAAAGGGTTAAAGTACAGAATTGAGGACTAATTGAAGTACTATAGACGATAATTATATGTTGATTGATCAGTTTTTGTTTCGATGATACAGGCAAAACGTAGAAAATCTTAATACAATTCGTAGTATTACTGACGTTAGGGAAATACGATTTTTGATGTTAGGAAATTGATTTCTAACCTTCTACGTCGATTTATTTAATTCACAAAGGTGTTAAATTTGTAAGAAAACAGTTCAATCTGTAATTTTTAATTGCAGTCAAATACAATCACATTATAAGTAAATGAAAAACAAGAGTTTTCAGCAAAGCACCTTCTTCCGATTGTTCATAATCCGACATAACGCAACATATTGAGTTCTGAAATATATAAACGTCTACCTTAGGATGTGCACTTGAAGTTAAGTGTGCCCATTTTTGTTCCTTTTAATTTGTGTCGCTGCTTACGGTATATTTACATGGCCGCGCGCGCGCTGGCTCACCGTCATTTGTTGTTCCAATTACATCAACGCGGACCGCGGACGAGCGATCTTACTTGTTTCGGTAATCTTCTTTCTGTCCACATTCCTTGCACATAAATTACCATATATTAATAAAATGATAATTAACACCGTTAATGTATACAATATACGTATATGCAAAATATAAACTTCTTGAATAAGTCAACCCGGAACATCCAGTTCCGACATAGAAGATCGAGAAGAAGAAGTAACTTGTTTTTCAGAAGCTAAAATGCTTCTAGATGAAATTGAATTGACCGATGAAGAGGAAGATGGAACTCAAGATAATTCGTAAGCGAAACCGACCCCAAAACCCCCCAAAACCCAATTCTTAGCCAATTCTGTAGACTTTTCAAAATCTTCGCCGCCATATTGGGTCCGCCATTTTTAATTTTTAATTTTTGATAACATATTCGTAATCAGCGACTCCAAAAACCCCAGAGTAACTATTTTTAACCAAATTCGGAGACTTTTCAAAATCTTTGTCGCCATTTTGAATTTTTAATATTTGATTACATATTCGTAATCAGCGACCCCATAAACGCCCGAGTAACTATTTTCAGCTAAATTCGTAGACTTTTTGAATTTTGATTTAAAAATCGAATTTTAACCACAAAACCGGGTCTCCTGGCCCACTGTGGCATGGTTTGAAAATTCTAAAAAAATCATGCTAGTTCAGTGGAACATAGGCTACTGAAATTTCATTAATTTGACACTGTGCTGACTCCTGGCTTTGAGCCACTCCTGGCTCTGGAGTTGTAGAAAATGCGCGCAACTACCCAGGCCAAAAATCTTTCGATTTTTTGCTATATTTTGGTTGCCATTAGATACCACATAAGGGAAAAACGTATTCTCTTTAAAAATTATAGAAGTATCACACATTCAAATATCGAAAATTTTGAATTTGTCGAAAAAATGTCCACTCCATCGACGTACTTTACTCGAAGAATATTGGCAGCACACTTTTCTCTGCTAACGGAAATTAAGCAGTATATTGGGGCGAAGAATTTTACCACGTAGGTAATTAAAATCGCAGTGCACGCAAATGTCCACTCCAGCGCCAGCCGCTGTACAAATCGCGCGCATCCAGATAAGATTAAATTTTCTATTGGATTTAGTGTATTTCGGTTGCCAAAATACGTCCCCAAAAGGAAAATTGTGTGCCTTAAAAATCATGTGAATTATGTAAAAATGACAGTTAAAAAAAGTAAAAAAATGATTTTTCTTCAAAAGTTAAATGCCTACAAAAAAATGTATTATATTATGTATTATATTATATGTATTATATTTGTATTATAATACAAAGAAGATCCGTTTTTTTAAAAGAATAACTTTTGTATAAAAATTTTTTTAAAAATTCAGAATATTTTGAAATATTACAAAAAATAGGCAAACAATGGAAAAATATTACTTTTTTCTGTAGAATTACTTGTCTGAAAATATTTTTTAGACAAAAAAGTTTTTTTATTTAAGAAGGAAAAACAATCCTATTTCACCTTCAATTTCAAAAATATTATTAATTCAATTAAATTGATAGATTTATTTGTTTCAATATTTTGTGCAAACTGCGCGCATGCGCAAAGTTATTTACCACCCTAAAAAATGAGTTTCTATATGTATGTAGAATGTAGGAAAAAAGTTTAAAACATTTTTCGTGGATATGCCCATATATTCATTTGCACCGCTGATAAATTGGACAATGTTGTTTATATATTTTCTGATAAATGTTTTTCATGCACTTTGAGAAAAGAACCTATAGAAACGATGCAATTTCTAGCAGGCATATATCCAAGGTGTAACTGTATTCTACACATACGAGAGTTCTCAAGAGAATGGAGACGTATTATGGGTGTTGTAACAATTGTAACATACACAGACATAGTTTTGATCACACAGTCAAGCTGTTGTATATGTACGTCTAAATGGTAAATGCTAAATGGTTTGATGTAGGCCTGTCAAATCAAATTTCTTGAGCTTCAACGTGCTTCCGATTTACAATGGCTTTAGTAATGAATGAATTGAACCTCTTCCTCCCTTCCTTCTTCTTCCAATCCCTCTTACGGAAATTGATATTGTTATCGCACTCGCACTCATGAGTCCCTATTCATGCTTACTAAATGCTCTAGAGAATTATTATTCCTACATAGTTATATCAACGAGCAATCGAAATCGCATTTCATGATTTTAAAACTCTCATACTAGAGAGAGAGTAATAATATTATATCTCTTATAATCGTAGTTGTATCGAGTGAACTTTGAAACCTTAGAATCTAGTGACAGATTGAAACTGTTAGCAAATCCTTTTCATTTGAAGGATTATATATAATTATATGTGATAAAATATGGGAAAACTTTAATAAATCATCAGGATTAACCAATTAAATATTACTTTTCAGTGCAGATACCTAAATAAATTTGTTTTCTTAATGATTTATTAAGCAGCGGCCATTTTATAGGAGTGTCCATTTTAGAAAACTCCCCTAAACACAACAATTTTATCCGATTTACATTATGTTTTAAAACTTATTTTTACTGTATGTTGTTCAGGATATTTAGTAAAAATATCTATTTGAGACGCCTACAACCAAAACATGATAAGTCACAAAAAATTGAAAAATCTGTTTCTTGCCTCTTCGATTTCTAGTTTTTTAATCGCTATTTTTCAATTACTAATATACATTTTGTATTTCCGAAAAAATAAATTGCATTAAAATTATTTTTTCAATAGAAACGTGGTCTGTCTATCAATACGTGGCAATCAAAATATTTTTTTCCAAACAATCAATCATAATTGAGAATTTCACCATTACACTTGGATAAAATAAGTTTGGTCCCTGGATATCATTCAAAACGTGTTATGTTCGTATCTTTAATGATCATTAAATATAATAAAACGACACTATATTAGCAAGATTATGGCCTACTTACAGCTAATTAAAATGCGTTGAATTTACCCTATAATACCAAACGTAAACATCATTATTTATCATGAAAATCGTTTTTCTTATTTTACTCATTTTAATATCTATGTGATAAAGTACATTTTGAATGTTAGCTCCTCATGTAGTGAATCTTAAACATTATTTAGGTATTCTTTCAAGTTTGATAAGAACTAAAAAAAAAATGTTGTAAATAAGTTAAGATTTTCGACAGCCTCTTTTTCATAAGCTAATAATTATTATTTATTTTAGAAAAAACTTTATAATGATGGTAAAGTATATTAAGTATACTCTAATCCTCGTTGGACCAATGTTTGTATGTATTTGGTTGAAACAATTGTAAAGCTGACACAATTGCGAATGGAGAAACGTGTGTCCTCCATTTTCAATATTGCTTCTAACAATTAGTTTATTGCACTATTTATCTAAAAAATATACTTCAATTTTTCTTGATGCTAAATTCTTACTTCCTATGTACTTTCCCGAGTAAAAATAGTCCCATATATAATAGAACATAAGAACCAAATAAATGTTTTCAAAAGTCCCAAAAATGTCCCAAATAGACGTGTGCATTTAGTCGGGTCGAATATAGCATTTTCGATTCGATCGGCGCGTCCGTCCAATGTCAAAAATCCGACATTCGATCCGTGACCCAATCGGATCGTCGAAAATCCGACATACAGAAAGTAGACAGTTCCAAATGAGTGTGAAGTTTGCTTTACGAGCCAGAGGCGAGTCTAATGCAAGTTGGAGGTAAGTCGGAGACGAGCCGTAAACTTGCCGTAGACGAACTCCAAACAAGCTGAAGATGAATCGAGGGCAAGTGGCTCAAGCTTCACTGCCTACTCTCTTCACCTGTTGTATACTATATTTTTTGTGACGAATTCATATTCAAAAATTTTTTTTTGTAATAAATGCAGGGAATTTTCGACTTAGAAAAGCAAAAAAAGCAAGCTTTTCGTCAATTTCTGAAAATTTTTCGAAATACTTACTGTAATTTGTGATATTTTTACCGTAAGTTTTTAAAAACTTTTGATATTAATGGTAAAATAGCTATAATTTACCTTAACGAAAATTTCCAAAGATGTTTGAAATTTTTAATAATTTATGAAATTTTTGGTAATCTATGCATAATTTATAGCTTGCCACCTAATTGTGTATTTATTGCTGGGCTGGAATTTAAATAGCGTGATAAAACTAATTTTGAATCGAAAAGCACATGCGCAGCGGTTAGAAAAAGGAAAATATTTGTACAGTTCTAGAATTGGCGAAAGTCCGCATGCTTTGCATGCCTTGAAAATCGAACATTCCGTGCATGTTTTATAAAAATTAGTTTTCAGATTTTTCTTTATTTTCATTCTAATCCTTTCATATGGGTCTTAAAAAGGACAGCATCTTTTCTCCGCAATCCAGAAATCCCTAGTATGAAAAAACACCGAAATTTAAAATTTCCGAAAATACGAATTCCCAATAATTTTAAATTACCGAAAAAAATAGCATAATCGAATTTTCAACAAATTATATTCGGAAAAATTCTTAATTTCACTAAAAAAATTTCGTTTTATTTCTGCTAACATCTTAATCTCTTTTATTGTTGACAACATGGGAAAAAGAAAATGAAAATAAATGGCTGAATTTAATATTTAAAATAATGAACATGCGCTCTGAACGCGTTTTTCCTGGAATTATTTTATTATTTCAGTGTAACTTTTCCAATGAAAATAGCAGGATTTAAAATTTTGTTAGTAAAAATAACAATTTGAAATCGTAAAACTTAATGCATTTCAGGAAAAAAAGCATTCATAGCGCATGTTAACTATTCTAAAATATAAACTAAGCCATTTCATTCTTCACATGAAGTGAATTTTCAAGACATTTGTAATTCTCTGTTTGTACACCTCATATAACGTAATGATTTTAATGACATGTCAATGACTTCATATCACTAGCATTCTGAGTCTATCTGTAGAAAAATGTGTAATGTTCTGGTGTTGTTTCTCCATTAAGATGGAGAAAGTTCATTACCTTGGCGAAAGTTTCGTATAGAAAAATGTCTACCTATCTAAATTCCTTTCATTCCGAAGACTGTATCCAAGCGAATTTTGTACCCTCACTTTAAATCATGGTATCATCTAGGGAAGTTGTAGCAAAAATCGCAGTATCTAATCTTTTATTATTTCATTTTCATCATATTTATTATAAGAAAACAAATGAATAACTACTTTTAGTAACAATGATACAATACATTTATAGTAGTAAAATTATTTAAACTTGTCAAGAATCGAATGAATCTTTAAAATCGCAGATTATCTTTTCTATAGAAAAAATAATAAAAAAATTTTTTCTATAAAAAAATTATTTCTATTTGTATTGCAATATATTGCAATACAAATCCTTCCAGCCAAACTATGTATCACCGAACGAGGTCAGCACACTACAGCCTACATAGAAATGATGGCAATGGCTTGAGCCTTCATGCTGCCCAGTGACTATGAATCACCTCGCACCTATCAATATTTAGTTTCTTGCATCATGGAAGTTAAAATGTCCGCCGTTTTTAGTATGCAATAATCTCACGCTCTTTTGAGACTATAAAAATGATTTTTCAAAAAACTGATGAGTTAGCATAGTTTGATAATTTCTTTTTTTTTTTTTGCTGTCAAAATACTCTAAATTTACCCTCTTTTACTTTTAAAATCGGGATTTCAAATCAAACTAAAAAGGTGGAAGAATTAAACAAGCGTGCAACAAGGATCTCAAAACAGTGGGTGTCGGGAGCCACCCTATGACCCTATACATTAAAACTAAATAAAAAAAGAAAAAAGAAGGAATTCAAACCCTCAAAAAATGCGTTTAGTGTGGAATTTTATTATCCTTCTAATAATTTAGACACCCACGCATATTGCAAGTATTACGAATTACTGTATGAGTTTTTTGCATGTCCGGGTGAAATTGCCTCACGAAGCTCATTGAAAATTTATTTTAAATATGAAAAAAAGAAGTGAAAAAATAGCGGAGATATTGGGGTATCCGGGGAGTTGGAGGAGGTATCTGACTAAGGTTACAGGGCCGTATAAGTAACATTCTCGAAAGTTGAGGGGACTTAAATTAAGGTTGAACATGTCTGTGGTCTTTTTGATCTCATTGTACCATCGATGGGTTAAAAACTTTGTTCGGATTTATTAATTCATTTTGAAAGTTCAGATTTATTCAGATTGAATGGGATTAAAAATTTGGTTCGGATTAAATTTGGAACGATTCGTATTAAATGTTTAGATTGATAAGTTTTTTTCGAATTAAAGGTGTTGGAGCATTTGACGAAAAAATGTAAACAAACACAAAAAAATATCGCAATCTGTGGAATGCCTCAAATCTGTCATATCATTTCATTTTTAGCCAACAAAAATTCCTGAAATCCGTCATTTTGTTCACATCTTTTCAATCGCGGTGTTTGAGGTAGCAAAAATAATTTGTTCGAAGTGTAGTTTAGCCAGAGATTTTTTTGTTTGCACGGCAGGGGCTATCTCTTTCTTTCTTGAAAAGAAATTTGTTTGGCTAAAACGGGAATTTTGACAAGTGTCGAGAAGCGGGTGAGAGGAGTGCGGGTGAGCCGTATTTACATTTTGCCAAGTCCCTGTCCCAGAAAAAGAGGCACAAAACTTCACTCGAAGGGTGCTTTACTCACTGACAACAATTTTACGAGTCTTATTATGCACCGCAAAACCCGAGTACTCACGAAAATAATTAAAAAAAAAAAAGTTTGATAAATAGTGTATAAAGTTACATCTGTTACTAGACCTGTCACTTGGCGTCGTAGCGAAAGGTCTAGTAACTTTATACGCGACTTATTAAACTTATTACATTCTCATCAGAGAGAATGTATTAGATTTGTGTAAAATTTGACCCCCCAGTTTTCCTCAAATGTCCACGTTTTGGGACCCCCTGAACCCGAAAAATATATTTTTACAAATGTGTCTGTCTGTCTCTCTGTATTTCTGTCTGTCTGTCTGTCTGTCTGTCTGTCTGTAGATTTTAGTTTGTTAGCACGATAACTTTCAAAAGAATTGACCGATTGGATTGTTCTTTGGTATTCTCTTTTAGTGCCCTAAAATAAAGGTCAAGTTCGTTGGTCAGCCATTTTGGATAAAAATTTAAAAAGTTGGAGAATTTTCAAAATTTTTGAAACCACTTTTTTTAATTTGCAAATTCTATGCACGGATGTTCGTAGTACTCAAAAAGTCATACAATTTTTTCTAATAAATTTTTTGTCTTATTAAATAGTACAATATGTTTAGAATATTCTCCTAAAATTTCAAATCGATCCGAGTATAATTCTAAGAGATAGACCCTTCGGAAGTTCCGCCCGTCAGGCCAGGTCAGTGCAGTGCTTCGCAGGTATGCGGGAGCAGCTGCGACGATTTTATTATAAATAAAAAAGAATGCATAGGACATGTGCAGAAGAGGTTGGGCAAGCGCTTACGTGATTTGGTCAATAAAAATGTTGAGGAAACAAAAACCAAGACCGGTAAAACAATTAGAAAAAAAACTCTGTCTGGCAAAGGCAAACTTACTGGCAAATTGATTGATAAGTTAACAGTTTATTATGGCCTAGCTATAAGAAGAAACTGCTTTTCGGTGCAAAATATGAGATACGCTATATGGGCAACTTATTTTCATTATATTTCCACTGACAAAAATCCACAGCACGATAAATGTCCAAAGGACCCTAACTCATAGTGCACTTGGCAGCGTGCTTCAGCAATGAACACTCTTTCATCATACAAACACGACTACGATCCATTACCAAGTGAAGTTTCATCAGCTATCAAGCCTATTTATGAAGAACTTAGCAAAGAAGAGCTCTTGAAGAGGTGTGTTGGTGGCTTCACGCAAAACAATAATGAAAGTTTGAACCAGTTAATTTGGAAAATTACACCAAAAATACTTCCTGCTGGTTCAAAAATAGTAGAGATTGCTGCATTTATCGCTGCTGGCACTTTCAATGAAGGATTCTCATCTTTGTTGCTTTTTATGCATGGCCTGGACTTGAAACTTGGCCGAAACAGCCACGAGTATGCCCGAAAAGAAGATGAGAACCGTATACTGATTGCCGAAAAGAAAGCTGACCCTACGACTCGCGAAGGAAGAATTCGTCACAGACAAGAACAAAAGGATGCCTTGGATACTGCCGCAGCAGCAAGTACTTTGCTTTATGGTGCCGGAATCGATGATTCTATGTTGAAACATGTACCTTTGATATGCTGAATTATTTAAATAAAAAATATGATTGTATATATTTAAAAAAATGGTAAAAATACCCTACTTTTTAGCCTCTGAAACCCATCTAACCCCTTAAAATGATCTACAAGTTCTCCTTTGGTCATTTTTCAATAGAATGAGTAGTTTTTGTTTTAATCATGAAAAATACTGTTAAACAGAGTCGAGCGCGAAGCGCGAGTGCCCTGATGAGAATGTGCTCCTTGAGGTCGATAGAACCTTAAGTAAATTAGTTTTCGTTTGCATTCCATTCCATTTTGTAGTAATTCAAATAAAAATAGGTGCAAGCGTTCCGAAGGGCGCAAGCGTCGCGAAGCGCAACGTGTGTATGAGAATGTGCATGATTTTCGTAAGTACTCGGGTTTTGCGGTGCATAATAAAACTCGTAAAGTTTTTCTCAGTGAGTGAAGCACCCTTCGATTAAAGTTTTGTGCCTCTTTTGCTTGGATAGGGACTTGGCAAAATGTAAATACTGCTTACCCGCACCCCTCTCATCCGCGTCTCTACAGTCTACACTTGTCGAAATTCCCGTTTTAGCCAAACAAATTTATTTTTTCAAGAAAAAAAGAGATGACCCCTGTCACGCAATTGAAAAAACATCTCTGACTAAACAACACTTCGAATAGATTATTTTTGCGGCCTCAAATACCGCGTATTGAAAAGATGTGAACAAAATGGCTGATTTGAGTAAGTCTACATCAATTTTTAGTGTTTTGAAAATGCTCCGACACCGCTAACAAGAATTTATTTGGATTGAAAGTTTTATAGATTAATTCGAATTAAACATTTGATTTGAATGAGCTTTGTACTAATTCGGATTGATTCGAATTGAAAAGTTGTTTTTGAATGAACTCCGGTTCATTCAGATTAAAATTTCCGATTGACTCGAATTAAATTTTTTTTTAATTGATTCGGATTCGCTTGGATACAGATTTAGGAATGACTTGTAATGCTTCGGATTAATTAGTATAGGATTTCTATGAGAAGCTTTTTCCAGGTGATGAAAGGAAAGTAAAGCGTCGCAGTCTAAATTATATCGTTTGCACCGGCGATTTAATCCGCTGATTACCTAATTACATGTATACATATATGTATATGCATGATAAAGCCAGATGTCGTTGAGAGTGAAGAAAGAGAGGGTGAGGGCGAAAAAGTTGGGATGGAAATGTGAATGTTGGCAACCTTGCCCAGACGGGGGTGTGAAGCTTCCGCTTCTGGGTCGCCATGACCGCATGACTTTGAGGTCCATCGGAGTCGAAGCCGCCCGCTCCTGGCGGTGAGGTTGTCGTTGATGTTGCCGATGTCAGGCCAGCCACTCTACGCGACGATCGCGAGCTCTCATGAATCCCTGAGCTCACCCTGTAGTAGTGCTCGTTAGTCACACACGTTAAAAAAGACAAAAAGAGAGAGATATAGATGTAAGATAGAGATATTAAGTAAGAAGTACGTATGTATAGGAGAGTATAGTACATCATTTATTAAAGCGTCAGTATTCAAATTGCTCTTTGCAAATTCAAATATTGATTATTAAATAAATCGCTATCTTTTCTTTTCCTCATTTCTCAGATTACATATTATATATTATTATTTTAAATCAGGCTTGCGATTGGAGTGGCTATGTAGGCCGCACTAATCCTCAACAGCCGCATCATTCACTGCATAAGTTCACTTACCGTCGATGCCCGTCTTGGAGTAAACTGGAAATACGTTGTTTAAATATTCGTAAATTTCAATGTGCAACAGAAGCCTTCATCAAAGATTTTACGACCACAATTGAAAGAATTCCATCTATTATTCTTGTTAGTTTCGGTATATTATTAGACGATGAGGATGTTGCAATCAAGTTCTAATTTGATAATTTGGTATTGTATTATTATTGCGTTAAACATAATGTTTTCATTTTAGCCTAAAAAATTAGGTATTGTACATTCTACTTCCAAGTAAATTTTTTTAATTTTAGGCTATACTGATTTGTATATATAAATGATTTACATTTTATGTAAATTAAGTATCTGCATAATTAAAATACATAAATAATAATGTATTACTATTTATACTGTACTTATTACTATTTAAATATTGGAAACAAATACATTTGTTAATCCTAGAACTTTATAATATTTATTCTATAAATTCTATTCTTTATAAAATAAATATTTAGAAATATTTGTAACAATAGATATTTTTTATAACATAATAATTAATTTTTATAGACTTCTTCATTTTTTAGTGGTTTATCATAACGAAGGAAAAAGAAATATAAACTTTTATAATTTAAATTTCAACAATCATTATACATATCCAAAAGAATTTAATTTAATTGAAATTTACTATTTTCATAGTTTACAATATTGACACATGTTAATGCTACAAATTTACTATTGTTGTAAAATTATTATTGGTTTACACTGTGAGAAGTGTATTCCTATATAATCATAAAATAATGTTTTGTTCTCTTTTTCATTAGTATCTATTAATGACTCGACTAGGGTGTAACGAAATGTCTCGAAAATCTCTCATACGTTGTTGCAAACCTGATTGGCTTTTGAATTATTTGAAGTTTGTAATAAGGAAAATAAAATAATCACGCGCGTGTTGGTTTGCCCTTGTCCCTTAAAATTTCACGAAAACCTTCAAAATTCCCTAAAATTCGTTAAAACCCCTTAAAAGTCCTAGAAACATCTTAAAACACCTTAAAAATCCACAAAAATCTTCAAAATGATTAATCTTTTAAAATCCTTCGTTTCATTAATTTTCATGAAATCCATAAAAGTTCCACATAATATTTTAAAAATCAGAAAAATCTCGCGAAATCACTTAAAATTTTTAGAAATCTCGTACAATTTCATAAAATCCTTAAAAATGACAACATAAAGTATTTTAAAAATCATCAGTCTCTTGAATGGAGGCGCATGAATATGCCCCAAATTTTATATTCCCTAAAATTTATTTGACCGAAAATAAGTTGATCGAATAGCAATTTGCTAAAATTTTTATATTTCCGAATTATCGTTTGACATATGTAATTTTTATTTTATCGAATTATAATTTGAAATAATTTTTACAATACCGAATTATTATTTAGCATAATTTTTATTTTTCCGAATAATCATTTGCCCTAATTTTTATTTTTCCGAATAACCATTCGACATAATTTTCATTTTCCCGAACTGCCATTTGTCGCAATTTATATAATACCGAATTACTATTTAGCATAATTTTTATTTTTCCGAATGAGCATCTAACCTAAAATTCATTTTACCGAAACACGACTTGTCATAATTCCCATCTGACCGAAATCCCAAGCAACAGAAATTTAATTTGTCCTAAAATGG
>UCOK01019448.1:24536-48738 GCA_900474325.1 Synergus umbraculus
CAATTTGATTGGCTGATTTGAATTTCGCGGTATTGTTCAGCTAATTAAATTGTCGGACACCATTTTAGGACAAATTAAATTTCTGTTACTTGGGATTTCGGTCAGATGGGAATTATGACAAGTCGTGTTTCGGTAAAATGAATTTTAGGTTAGATACTCATTCGGAAAAATAAAAATTAAGCTAATTTTTACATTTTTAAAAAAATTATAGTCAACATCCGTCAAGAACATGAACACGAACGGATGTTGACAAACATTGTTTTGAAAATGTAAAAATTGTAGAAAAAAACCCGGGTTTAAAAACTTGCTCATATGGTAAGTAACACATGCCCTTAAAATTCTTTCAAATTTTCAGAAACCTTTTGAAATTTTAAAATCCCTCAACAGTTAATATTACAGTACTTTGTATTTCGTCTCTCCAGTGTTCATAAAGATTACTATTTTAGGCATATCTGTCCTAAAATTAATCTAAATATGAGGAAATGTGTATTTTTTATGTTATATTATATATAGTAAAAATTCTATTTTTGTTTGGGAAGTTGGGACGTATTCAAAAACTTAAATATGAGATCACCTTGTATCACGTGTGAAAGACAATATAACCAACAAGTTTTCAACGTTTGCAAATTGAGCATTCGCATTATAATTATTCACGGAGAAAACGCTACACTAACCATTACTCTAGGATACACTACTCATTCGTGTGGCCGAAAACAAAAGGTGAATACACGACTGAGTAGTGTATTGACACGATTCATTCGTTTCTCCACAGTAACCATTCGTTTCTCACGGTAACCGTTATTGTGGAGAAACGAATTAATCGTGCCAATACACTACTCAGTCGTGTATTCAACTTTTTTTTTCGGCCACACGACTGAGTAGTGTATCCTAGAGTAATGGTTAGTGTAGCGTTTTCTCCGTGTTCCAAATAAAGAAATAAGTCGAATTTGCATGACCATCTCTAATATATATATATATATATATTTTATGGATAACGTCCTCCAAACTACCTATAATTTTTCCTTAAGTATTTTATTTAAATATTTTGAATTTCCAAAATTTTCAAAATGCTAATAAACCAATACCAACAAGAATTGAAGATGGCATTCCATGGAATTTTAACCCGGAAAAACTTTATAGAACATACCGAATGGTTTTCGAGCATTACTTTTCGTTATGATAATTCTTTTAAAACTCTCATCGTATTCAAAAAATACATTTTAGTAGTGTGTAAGATTCCAAAAACATATGAATTCTAAGATTAGTTCTGAACTTTTTCAATAAAAGTGAAGTTTAATTTCATATTGTATATTTATAAACCTTGAAAAATGTAATAAACTTTTTGATATAAGAGGACTCGAAATAAGATTTATGACTGTGCATAGGCTGATTTTATTTTCTTAGAAACATAAATTCAATACTTATTTTTTCTAAAATTCATCTTGTAAAATAGAGTTTCACTTACTGATTCATCAGGGCTATACTTTTTTATCAGTGGAAATTAATCAAAAGTCATTTGAGACTTACTTCGTTTCATCAATGAAGACAGCCTCGAGAACACGAGCTGCGTAGTGCAGATTTCGTTGCAGAAGATCAGCCGAAATTTCTCCGCGCTGTAGTTGTCGTAAAAGACACCGTAACCTGCAAAACGAGCGTTAATGAAAATTTTAAACTAACTTCTTTAGAATGCGTGAATTCATTTTTACTGATTTTTTCAGAAGCAGTGTTCAAGACACTATGTGAATTATCCAGACAATTAGCATAACCTCAACAGCATGCGATATTACAGTAATTATTTTACTATAACATTGTAGCAGGCCAACATGCTACCAATTTCATTTTTATTCTTACTTTTGATAACTAGTTCTTCGTTTCTAAAATATGTACATTTTTATTAGTCCAATTTAATTGTATTCGCCTTTCTAGTAAAATAAATGTACAGTCCTGAGTCTGAGTTGCGCGCTGCTCTGCACACGTTCACAGAGGTGCCATAATGGTCGCTATCCCCCACCCGACTCAGCACTGTGAGCGCTCACGAGACGCCGCTGACTCAAGACTCAAGAGCCATTAAATCGTAATAAACACCTTTGTGATTATTTTTCATCCCATATATTTATTTCTTCGTGTCTTGTGGATTGTGCGCTTCGACAAACAGGAGGAATTCAGTGTGAGGCTCGCGTTCACGGCGTTGCTGCGTTTTGCGGAATCACTCGAGGCCCGCTGAGTGTCTTTGGTAGTTGTCCTCTGGAGGACCACCCGAGGACCTTAATCATTTTGTCTTGGGGATTACCAAGGGACCAGCGCCCCGTCGAATATCACCTGTGGCTCGAGACGTACATGCTGTTACACTATTGAGAGGGGAAGTTTTCGACGGAATCAGCCACTCCACGCAAGAGAAATCGCCCAAACCTAAGGAAGAGGTTAGCGTCGCGTCGTCGAGACGAAGCCGCTCAACAGGAATAGTGTCGTAAGGGTTCGAACTCAGATCAAGTGAATGTGGAAACAGTGATATTTTCCCGCACATCTAACAATGTTTCGTTCGTATCAGAGAGTTCTCTTCAACACAGGAATATTTCCGAACGATTGGCGAATTCTCAAAACGTTAACGTCAATTATCATTTTACGTGTGCGAATCCGTCCGTATACCCCGTCCACAACTCTCATCATCCCGATCCAAGTGTGTCAGCAAATGTCCAACAGCTATCGATTTCCTACGTGCTAGTGCCATAGATAACTTGTGACCAGCAGTGCCCGGGAAAATACATAATTTGGCGTCCCTTCTCAGTGGCTACAAAGTGCATTTATAGCCTTCCAATGACGATTTGTGCGCGATGTTTTAATACTATTTCATGACTCGCCGAAGAAATCGTCCGAACCTTCGTTCACGATTGAACGCCAGACGCAAGGCATAGGCGCAAGGACTAATCCCACCCCCACTTGGAATCAAGTACCACCGGTGCACCCCCAATAAATAACTTTTCTCGATCGCCAAATCTGGACGGATTTCCTTCCCCGCGAGCGTAACTTTCTTTATCTGCCCTTTCGTCGAACGAGGAGATAAACTCATTTGAAAAAATCAGAGATTATCTCTGCCAAGCCGTGTTAGCACCTCGAGCACCTCTTGGCGAATTGACTACCAACCTAGAAACTCAAATTGCCGAGCACAATCTCAAATCACACGGAACCTTTAGATTCCTCAGACTGTGAAGTGTTAAGTGTTTGTGCTTCACCTCTTAATCTGTCACCTGAAAATGGAAAACCTATCGTGGGAGAGATGGTACCCATGGTACGCAGCGTGGTCATCATTCCACAGCTTTCCTCATCCCGCACCATTGATACTCCCCTACATCTAAGGTTTCATAAACTCAGTAACTCAAATTCTCCCTCCGAGGAAGAAAATCTCAAACCGAAGATACTTTCGGTTATCTTCCGACCCAGACCCAGAAGAGAAGCCGACGTGGTTCTCTATGCTAACCATCTACTCATCTTGGATCTACTCAAGAAGGCAACCGCCCTTTTTCCCTCGACCATGCGCTACTGAGTTCGTTCATTATAACTGGACCAAGCGCACCCTGGGAAAAGCACATAATTTTCAGGGGTCAAAATACTTTCGTCTGGAAACATGGAAATCTTCTCATCACAGGATCTCTCAACCACCAGACGATTCTTAATTTCTACTCATCGGCATCCTACAATTAACTGACGCCCAACGTGGGGCAAGCTTTTGCTAATCCTGTGGTCAAAACTTGCGACTAGACAGTCACACTAATCCAACTTCGACCGTAACGGCCGGAATCTACAAGTAATGTTCTCTGGAGAACCAGATACCATGGACCTCCGCAACTAATTACTTCCAAATCCACTTCCTGTAGTGGCATGAAACACCCGGTGGCGCCTAACAACTCTACTCCAAGGCGACGTTCCACCTGGGACCTTCGGGACTTAAGACAGCTACCTGCACATTTTAAAACCTGATGTCGCAAATCGTTCTCCAGCGATATTTAAACGAGTTCTGCATCATCTATCTGGACGACATAATTATCTTTCCCGTGAATTAGGAAGATCATCTTCGTCATCTATCGCTGGTTTTAGAACGACTGAACATGCACGGTCTTACTTATTCCCTTAATAAGTGTATTTTCGCCAGAAAACAGTTCAAATACCTGGGACATCTCGTTACGCAGGAAAATAACGAAACACAGGAATCCCATATCAAGATTATCTAGGACTCTTCCTCCCCAGGCTGTAAGAAGTCTCTCCAGAGAATCCTTGGAATTTATGATTGGATCCGCGAATACATTCCCAATTATTCGGAGATTTCGGCACCACTCACCAATCTTTTAAGGAAAGAAGCAGGACGTTGGAAGTGCCCCCAGAAGCTGAAGTGGCCTTTCAAAAACGACTCAAGTAAGAATTCCCCAAATCTTTAAAATTGGCTAGACCCGATCCCAATTTGGCCTACACTCTACAGATCCAGACCAGCGCTGTGGGCATGAGTGCTGTCCTTTACCAGATGAAAGCAGACGCCTCGAAATCAATAATCTCCTATGGAAGCGCCAAATTTAAACCCATCGAACCTGGGTATGAACTGGCTGAGAGGGATTGCTTGTCCGTGATGGGCACTTTAGAAATACCATCACTACATTCACGCTCGAAACTTCACCCTGCTCACTAATACCACAACTCTGCAGTGGTTGGAGCAGTTTAAAAATGCATGTGGGGATAACCTCGGTTTATCACCAACCTTGTTACTCCAAAATCGATACGAAGTTTCCATTCTATGTTAGAAACCACTTCGGACTAACCTATGTTTATCAGCAACCTTGCTGCGCAAGAGTTGCCTTCGAGTTTCCCTTCTTCAGAATATACCTAGACAGACCTTTAGCTATCGTCGCACGAGTACGCACTGGTACGCGAGTAACAAAGATGTAACCAAAGTTCTCAATAAATTTCCTTTATCTCTTTTGTGATTAACTGACGTGTTTTATTGCCACAATTAAATAACGGACTTGTGGGCCGTATAAGTTTGGTGGAAAGACAATCCATTTCTTACAAATTGGTGACCCCGACGTGATGTCGAAAAGTGGCGTGGCGTCATGTTTTAAAAAAAGTGAAAAATAAGACTTTTCCGGCTTTCCATGGACTAAAATACCATGGTAATTACAATTAACAAAGCCTAATCCAACCAAAGAAGCAAAGATTCGGCGTCGATGACCTTTTTCTGAAAATATTCTACTGGATACGACTCTGTGGATCTTCGAACCACGTGGTCCTGCCAATCTACACCAAGATTCCAACCCCCAAATCAACGAGGATTAATCCTAACCAACGGAAAACGTCTTCAATGAAGATAATTTTGACGGAAAACTCGTTCTCTCCAATGGGTACACACGTGGTGCACCGTCTCCTGGATCATCCGTATCGGTAAACTTTGTAATCGTAAAGGAACCTCAAGGTACTCTGAACTCTGTATTTTCAGTCGAATCTTCGCATACTTTAAATCTTCACATTTATTTTCTTTCGCGTATCGTTAAGCATTTTTATGTCAAAAGTAAAATTTTGTTTTTGAAACTTTAAGTTGCGCATGCGCCGTAATAATTCATTTGTTAAGATTTTACTTTAGTGGCTAGTCCGACACGTGCAGTGTTACCTAACCTCAATCGTCTAGAAATGTAAATGTTTCTTCGAGTAGAGTTGTCAATGTATCCATGTCAGAACATTGTCCACATAACCTAAACAAAGTTTTTTTTTCCCCTAGATCAAGGATCTTGAGGGTCGGTGTACGGACGTTACCTAGCGGTTCCAAGTGACTCATCGTGTATGATATTTTCCTGCTGGCTTTATTCGTTGCATTTGCGGCGATTTACTTACTTCTACCAGTCAACTCAAACGTTAGCAACATGGCTAACAACGACCTTCCGCAGCTTAATCTGGGTGAGGAACTCCTCAGGGTACTCAGTCGAATGAACGTTCCCCCGGGTGACCGCGTAGATCATTATCGGGTTCCTAAAATTGCACCGTTTTTTCGTAGTGACCCAGCCTTATGGTTCACTCAAACCGAGGCTTCTTTCCGTCGCGCAAGGATCACAGATCAAACCACCATGGCCGACTATGTTATCACACACCTCGAAAGCGACGTAATCGCACACGTCAAAGATATCATAACGCGCCAACCACCCCCGGAAGACATGTATACACAAATTAAAAACCGAATAATCTTGGGATTCGCCGAATCTTTAGAAACTCGTTTGCGCCGGCTTCTTAAAGGGGAAATTTCGTTCGACGGAAAACCGTCCGTCATTTTAAACCTCCCAAAGCACGTTACAGCGATTCTCGCGGGAAACGAAAACGCCGATCTCGAAACTCTTGCACGGATAGCCGACAATATTATCGCCGCAGTCCCAGCCTCTCCGTTATCACATCTCAGCAATTCCGCGGTCTCGAAAGAAGAAGCAAGAAACTCTTGCTTCAAAGGTGGATTGGCTGATTAATGAGTTTAAACAATTCAAAAGCCAAGTACAAACACAAGCTAACCGATCTCGTAACAAAACTCGGTCTAACTCTCAAAACCGACATTCTCGCGAACCGTCACGAAACAATCGCGAACCGTCACGCGATAACGGCGAACGACAAATCTGCTACTACCACAAAAAATTCGGTAAGAAAGCAAAATTCTGCAAAGGATCCTGTTCCTGGGTTGAAAGTCAACCTTCGGAAAACTAGTTGAGCCGCCCCGCGTAGAGACGACCGGGTTAGGCCATGTATCATCTAAACGTCTCCATATTCGCGACAAATGTTCGGGACTCATTTTTCTAATTAACACGGGATCTGATGTCTCCTTGATACCGGTTAATAAAAATATAAAAAATGTCCGTACCACAGGTACCCTTTTTGCAGCAAACGACTCTCGCATTTTCACTTACGGAGAAAAACGAATTCAACTCAATTTAAACCTGCGTCGCGACTTTATCTGGAATTTTTGCGTGGCTGAAGTCCCTTACCCGATAATAGGTGCCGATTTCTTGGCGCATTACCACCTCGTTCCGTCTCTTCACAACTCCAAATTGGTAGATACTACCACTAATCTCAGTACTACTGGATTTTTCAGGGATGCAACATTTTCGGGCTAAGCGCCATAGACCGGTCTCAACCTTTTCAACAAATACTAATTAACTTTCCGGAGATAACCAGAGTAACTCACAACTCCTGACTCAGTGGTTCGCGATGTGCACCACCACATCATCACCAGGGGTCCTCCAGTCTTCGAGCGTGCGAGACGTGTATCCCCTGATAAGCTGACCAGCGCCAAATCCATTTTCGCACAGATGGTAAAGGATGGCATTTGTCGACCTTCGAGCAGCCCGTGGGCGTCGCCCATGCACATGACAAAAAAGAAGGCCGGGGAATGGAGAATATGCAGGGATTTCCGTCGGCTCAACGCCGTGACAATTCCCGATAAGTATCCAGTTCCTCATCTCCACGATTTCTCAGCAAATCTATATGGAAAAACCGTTTTCTCCAAACTGGATTTGGCGATGGCTTATCATCAAATCCCAATCGCGCCGGAGGATATCCCGAAGACGGCAGTTATCACACCATTCGGGTTATATGAATACACAGTAATGACGTTCGGTTTGCGCAATGCGGGACAATCTTTTCAGAGATACATTTTTCGGGCGTTGGGAGACTTGGATTTCGTCTTTGCTTATATTGACGACATACTCGTCGCCTCTGCGAATGACGAGGAGCACACTGAGCACCTCAAAGTCGTGTTTCAAAGTTTAAGGACTTTTCGCTGCGTCTTAATCCCGCTAAGTGCCAATTCGGAAAATCCGAGTTAGAATTCCTCGGCCACCTTATCAATAGGGACGGGTTTCTACCGACCCCTGAAAAAGTGCGAGCCATTACCGACTTCCCTAAACCACGTACGGTTGTGGAATTACGCAGATTCCTCGGAATAATAAATTTTTACCGACGTAGTCTACCTCACGCCGCCGACCTCCAGGCACCCTTACATGCTTTTTTAGGTGATTCGCGCAGGAATGATAAACGGGAGATCCCTTGGAACCAGGAAGCAGAGGAGGCGTTTGTTAAGATCAAAGCAGATCTCGCCAATGCTACTCTTTTAGCACATCCCGCTTTCGACACCGAGACACGACTCGTCACCGACGCATCGGATACAGGTATGGGAGCATCCCTGGAACAGCGTTTTTCCAACTCGTGGAAACCTTTAGCTTTTTTTTCCAGAAAATTCACACCCGCTCAACGCAACTACAGCGCGTACGACCGTGAACTTACCGCAGTTTACGAGTCGATCAAATACTTCAGGCACTTTCTTGAAGGCCAAACCTTCAAGGTGGTCACTGACCATAAGCCCTCGATCTACGCGTTTTCGCAGCGTTCCGAAAAGGCTTCTCCACGCCAATTAAGGCAATTAACATTTATATCTCAATTCTCAACTCAAATCGAACACCTTCCAGGTATCGACAATGTCGTGGCTGACTCCCTTTCGCGGGTCGAGTCAATCCACATGCCTACAGAATGGAGCTTGGCTGAACTGGCTGCGTCTCAAAAAAGCGATCCAGAGCTTAAGGAGCTTATCAACTCTTCCGAATGTTCACTGAACTTTAGAAAAATCCAATGGGATTCGGGTAAAAGCTCTCTATACTGCGACTTAACTGGCGAAAATCTCCGCCCTTATATTCCCGCCCCTATTAGAGAAGGAATATTTAAACTCTTTCACAGTACGGCTCACTCAGGTCCCAAGGTCACGGATCGCGTTATTCGTCAGCGATACGTCTGGCCTAACATGCACCATGACATCACCAAATGGTGTAAGGCTTGTCCGGATTGCCAAAAATCAAAAGTATCGCGCCATAATCATACCCAGCCCGCACAATTCGTAGCACCGGACGGGAGGTTCAGACACGTTCACATGGACAGATACTTATTAACTATGATAGATCGATTCTCGAGATGGCCAGAGGCTGTTCCGCTTGAGAATATCGAGGCATTAACCGTATGTCGAGCATTTTTTGATCACTGGATCTCGCGTTTTGGCTCTCCTGAAACACTGACAACCGATCAGGGAAGCCAGTTCGAATCACAGTTGTTCACCGCACTACTTCAGCTGACCGGGTGTCAGAGAAACCGTACCACGGCCTACCACCCAGCATCAAATGGAATGATTGAGCGTTGGCATCGTAGCCTCAAGGCAGCAATTATGTGCCACAATAACCTTAATTGGACTCAAACCCTATCGACGGTACTACTCGGCCTCAGAACAAACGTTATGGATGTCGGTTCATCCCCGGCCGAATTTCTTTATGGGACAACTTTACGTATTCCTGGGGAGTTCGTCATTCCAGACGATTTCACGCCAAACCGTCAGATATTCTTAGAGGAATTCCGCGAGCACATGCGAGCGATAAAGCCAGTACCTGTCTCTCACCACAACAAAAATCGAGCATTTCTTCACAAGGACCTTGGATCGTGCACACACGTCTTTCTTCGTGTAGGCACTGGAAAAAAATCGCTGGAACGCCCGTACACTGGGCCTCACAAGATCATCAACCGTATCTCTGACAGAGTTTACGAGGTAGATATCAATGGTACCTCCCGCAGAGTATCGGTAGAAAATATAAAACCTGCGCATTTTCTTCGCGACGATTTTATTAACTCTGTTCCGACTAAAGTACTCGATAATCCAAAGACTGACATTAATGTAAATTTAAAGACTTCGACCAAAGTATTATCTTCTACTTTAAGTAACTCAACGAACGCAGTTCCCAGTCCTATAAATTTAACGAACGTGGTTCCTCTACTAAAAACTTATGCGCGCAAAAAGAAAGTATCTTTTGCATAAGTAACGTCTGAGTTAAATTATAACATGCTTTAATTGCGCACTCTCAAGTATTATTTTCAAGCATCTCACTAGTTATTAGAACATGTACTGTTACGATGTTATTTCTACGTTTATACTATATTACTTAAAAAGTTTATATTTTATTACTCAAAAAGCATTTTATATCGCCTAAATGTTTATATTCTGAAGAAGCTATGTTGATTATATTGTAATTCTACACGATATTCTTTTCACTCCGACGGACATCGTCATTCGGGGGGGAGTATGTGGGGATAACCTCGGTTTATCACCAACCTTGTTACTCTAAAATCGCTACGAAGTTTCCATTCTATGTTAGAAACCACTTCGGACTAACCTATGTTTATCAGCAACCTTGCTGCGCAAGAGTTGCCTTCGAGGGTAGGTATAGATTGGTCCATAGTTCCAGTTGGCCATAATTTCAATTGGCCACAAAATCACTAAAAGTTACCATAAGTTACTAAATTTTATAAACACTGTTTAAAGTAAAGACTAGAAGGGAGTTAGGTTGGCGAAAGTAGCAGCGTTTTAATTGGTTTGTTTCATTAAGATTTTTTCTAATGCGCATTGCCATCTAGTTTCCACCTACACCGGAGTTTTCGAATTTAGTGATGTTGTGGCCAATTGAGATTATGGCCAACTGAAACTATGGACCAATCAATACCTACCGCCTTCGAGTTTCCCTTCTTCAGAATATACCTAGACAGACCTTTAGCTATCATCGCACGAGTACGCACTGGTACGCGAGTAACAAAGATGTAACCAAAGTTCTCAATAAATTTCCTTTATCTCTTTTGTGATTAACTGACGTGTTTTATTGCCACAATTAAATAACGGACTTGTGGGCCGTATAAGTTTGGTGGAAAGACAATCCATTTCCCACATGCAAGCGCAAAACTTGGTAGATGGGCCTGTCTCATCGAGGAGTACAACTTCAGCCTGAAACATTGTTCAGAATCCTAAACGACGCTGACGGAGTCACTTGCTTCTTTCCCCGTGGAGGATACTGTCGTCGAAACTCTGGACGATGTGGATCACCTGTCACCACCCGGTGAGAACCTTTTTTTTGACGTAATTCGTCGTGTTCCGACTGTCGCTACCATTGGCTCGCCACAGCAAGAGAACCTGGAGATCATCAAGGTCTTCATAGATGGAGTTTGTGCCGCTAACGGCACACCTAGAGCGAGGGCCGGGATAGGTGTTTACTTTGAGGATCACCTTGCCTCTTCGATATCACGGCCAGTACTCGGACGACAATCATCATACGCCGCGGAGATCCAAGCGGTGACTGCCGCAGCAAAACACGCTACAGCGGCAGGTTACAACAAAATAAAAATCTGCACGAATTCCCAATTTTTGTCGAACAGTGCCTTAACCCTCTGATCAACATAATTTTCTGGATCCCTATTGCCGAACACCCGGGCTCACCAGTGACTCCCAAATTCATTTATCTTTTAAATATGTTTAAAGTGCATATTTTTATAAATCTATCAGTGAAATCAAATCGTCAGAGTGTCTAGAATAGGATGAGACAAGTGCGAAAAAGAAATTTTTATTTTTTCAAAAGTTCTGCAAAAAAGTGCAAAATTAAATGCGCAAAAATTGCAAAACTGTCTTTTTCCGTTTATTAATGTTATTTATTTTGTTTTGTACGTAATTGAAAAAATCGGCGGGTTTCTTAGTCTGCAGACTTTGCTCTATAATGCTATATAAGTGGTTTTACTGTTTTTTCAGAAAGTATACTTATCTCACCGAGTGAATGTGCACTATGTCTTAAATTTAAAAAATTCCATTTTGGGCTGATATTTTTTTTAAATTGCTCTTTTTCAACAAAATATGAGTGTAACTTAAAGTTCAGAGTGTCAGAAATCTAATCATAATGCTCAAAAAATTATTTACATTAAAATTTGTTTAAATAAAGTAATAAAGTAAAAAAAAAGTAACAAATGTTTACTAGCGAAAGTTTTCTACATTTATTTATATAAAACGGAGAAAAAGTATGTATATATATCATAGGAATAGTAAAATATAATAAATTATTAGTAAAAAATACAAAAAAAGTATCCTAAATAAATTTCTGAACAAGTCACGCACACTGCGCGGCGGTGTTCGACGCATATTGGTACCCGGAAAACGATGCACGCTGTAGAAGTTTTTCTGTACAAATCGTGATCGTAAAAGTGACAGCGTAATCTTTTTGGCAATTGATCACTGCGTTCCTGAAGCGGAGAAACTTCAATACCTAGCATTGAAATAATGTGTGACGTTGAAGATTTTTATCTGTAACGTCAAAAGATATAATTAACCGGCTCCCGAGACAATAGCTATTTTGACTCGCGTTGTATTATAAGCGACCAGAAAGAGAGCCACACTCTTTCGGAGCACTCTCGAAATTAATAATTAGAATCTAATTGCTTTTGAATACGAATTTCATGTGAACCTCGAGCCATTCCTAACCATCGACGACACCAGGATATGATGAAGGATTTAGAGCTTATTGAAGGAAGGACGATATATTGGAATTTGTCATGAAGGAAGGAAGGATGTCCATTTAAATATCGTTAGTACTCCCGCCAGACACCAGAGCCCGTCACCTCAGGCTGTGAATATGCCGCCTCAGTAGACAGCTGAGACGCGAGGAACCCCGCGCGTCTGACGAATATAAAAATTACTACTCAGGAGCCTGTACAGCCTGATGTACCACGGATTATCTATCTACGTGATGTATCTGATTTTTAAGGGTCACTATGAAGAATGCTCAGCCATTCTGTGACTCTTTGTGAACAATTTAAAGAATAAGTGCAGGGTACATTGTTTGATAGTTATATTGGTGACTAGTGACAGGACTTTTCTTTACTACGTTACTAGTCACATGATTTCAATAACCACTGTGATTGGCTGCGTCGGACTCAATATTCATGATAGTGGCTGACTAACTTCCGTCCACCTGTCAACGAACTTCCGCCTCGTTCCCTGAGCGTCACTCTCTTACTGGAAGTTAAACGTATCGGTTGTATTCACAATTGCCGAGAATTTGTTAATTACTGAGGAATAATTGTTATAATTGAGGATTTGTTTGAAGGATTTTATTTGTCATATATTCTGGAATTTACTGTGGCTGAGGTACGAATTTATATTGTGCTAGCAAGTTTAGCAAAGTAGCATTAGTTTCGATATTTGTAGTTTTGGAGCTACTTTGCCGAGCTTGACCATTTTCGTTATTTAATCTCTTTTTGATTAATTGTGTTATTTCGGAGTGCTCACTTCTTATTTCTTATGAACTATTTCATTGATTTAATCTTGTTTCCGCATATATTATGTTCGTTTCTGATAATTTATTACATTCTTAAATTCAATTTTAACGATCTCTAATGTGGTTGTAGTGTTGCGTAACACGCCCATCAGACATACGTCCGCCATTAGAGAATCAAATCTTCAATTTGATTATCTCATTTAAATTAAAGTTCAAAGCTTTCAACATTTCATTTATTAGCTTTTCTATGTAAATTCAAATTAAATTTAGCTTCAAAGATCTTTGTAAATCAAACTAATTAATTTATTAAATATTATATCGATTACATAGTGTTCTTTCTTGTGATTTAAAAGATTATTATTATTATTCAGATTTTGTTTGTTAAATATACAACTTGTTTCTCATAAAAATCCGGCTTCGATTCATTCCGTAATATATCCTTGACCTTGAGATGTCATAATGAGCTAGTAGTTTTTCTGTTTGAGGTTATTTTCAGGATTTATAAGATATTGGAATTCATCGTTATTTATTCTAAATAAATAACTGGCGCGATACAAATTTGAATTCCACAAATTTATAAGATATTAGGATTGTCGAGACGTAGTTTCGTGGTTGGAAGCCAAGCCATCGTTACAAATGCAAGACGTAAAGCATGTTTGCAGAGCCACATTCGTCAGTCGCTGACGAAGATGAGGTTCTAGTAAGCCAGCACTTAATTGAATTAGGAACTGAAAGTGGAAAATAAATGATCGGAATATTCACGCTAGATGAGAGCAATAGCTATTTGTTTGACAAGTGGGGAAAGTAGGCAATTCCCGAAGAGTGTGAAGTTGGCGCCATCACACTCTTCGGGGATTGCCTGGTTCGCAGCATGTCAAACACATTACTTTTCATAGCGAGTCTGGGGAATTCGATTTTCGCCGCCGACGCCACCGCCGACGCCACCGCCGTCGCCACAGGCGGCGCTATCATCGTCGTCGACACTGGTGATGCCACCGGCTGCGCCATCGCCGTCACCATCGCCACTATCGTCGATGCCGACACCGCCGCCGCCGTCGTCGTGGACATCGTCGACGAAAATGGAACCTCGGATTACTTTCCACACGATCTAGGGAATCGACTACTTTCCGGAGTCTTCGGAGGGGCGGAAAATCGAACTTTCCGCAAACGTGCTATGAAAAATATATTTAGTGCATTTTAGAACGTTTTCGCAAACAGTAATAGAGACGCTGTATTCATGCCTTCTCCAAAATCGCCCAAACTCTTATTTTCCGCTCAATATTTTTTTTAACACTGAAACACATTCAAATTAACTAAATAAACAATGTTCAATGTAAAAATTTATATAAAATTTTTTGTTCACTTTTCAACTTGTTACGCACACCCAGATTCGTGGGTGGCCCCCGAGACACTTTCCGACCGTACAGTTCAAAAGTCTGCGTTGAGATAAGAATGTCACAATGACCTTTAAGTAGGCCAAATTTTTCCGCTAATTTTCTGCATAATTACTTCGCCCTTCCAAACTTTCTTTTTTCAGCAACTACACTTTTAGAATGGCATTGGGTCACTGAAGACCCCGGTGTTGACCAGAGGGTTAAAATGGATACCCGTCTGGAAGGCTCGGAATCGGCGGACATCAAGAGAGAAGTCTGTTAAGAACAAGGATGATTTCTTGCTTCTGGATAAAGCACTCGAGGATCTGGAACTTGTGCTATGGGAGCATGTACCTGCACACTCGACATCGTTGGCAATGAGGAAGCGGACAATGACATCCTCGAAAACCATAAAACTTCTTCCAGCGACGGCAACGCCTTACTTGCAGCAACAAATATCTCGAATTTATATTCTAAATTCCAACCTGCTCAGCAAGAGGACCCACACTTCCGCACCGTGGCTTCACGTTGGCTCACGCTTTCAAAAAAGGAAAACAGAACATCAGAAGAAGAACATTTCTTCACCAACCATTCCTTAGAATTTGACGGCTTCGCTCAATGACATGAGACCCGGTGGTTGTGGCTCGTAGCAAAGAGCCACATGGGTAAAGGTGCTATATTGAAAAGGTTTCATTCATTTAAAATTCGTTTATGTAACAGAGGTATGGTTTCCTCGGTTTCTCGCATATGTTTTGGAGACCCAAAGTATATCTTTGTATTGGGGGTCTACTTTACCGTTCTAGGCACGTAAAGTGCACTTTACCGTCCGCTATTTACACGAATTAACTCCAAAAGTAAGTTCTCGTGTCCGTATCTATTGTGGCGCATGCGCAATTCGTAGCGTTAATGTTAGCAGCATGAATAGTAACTGAGCAGATGGCACTTCATAGTATCATACCTAAGGAGACCATTCGTCCTGTATTTCGCAGGACAGTCCTGTTTTTTAACAATTTGCCCTGCGGCAAATTGTTAAAAAAAAAATTGTGAGCGTCCTGTAAAATGTTCTGTTTTTCAGTAATTTGTCCTGTTTATCCCGCAAAATTTTTTTGTTATAAAAACTAGAAATTAGCAGAAAACGAAACTCAGAAAACAGAAAATCATAAGAGTGAAAGACAATGAATTTATTTTGTATTTGGGAATTTAAAAAATTTTTATTTTTTAATTCACCCCCCCCCCACGCTTAATCAGTTGGTATCCTGTTTTTGAGCATTTCAAATATGGTCACTTTAATCTTACCGCATACGACTCGACACGCCAATGGAAGCAGTCACGCAAGTCGCAGTCAGTCTGTAACGCACAGAACTTATTTTCAGACTAAAAATAAAATCCGTAGAACAAATTACTTCAACGTAATAGAGAGGCAAGAAAGCGAGGAGTTTTTACAGTGCACGCCGCCTGATTTGAAAGATACAGCTGAAGCTGCTGCTCAGAATTTACTGCCGGAAAAATCGAAAGAAAAGTACGAAGCAACATACAATGCGTTTATCCACTGGAGGAAATCGCATAAGACAAACTCATCTAATCAAAAAATCGTTTCGGCTTACTTTAAAGAATTGAATGAAACAAAAGCAGCGACAAGTTTGTGGCCTACATAATCCAGGCGAGAAAGTACGATTAAACTGAAAGAAAAAACGGAAATTTGTTCGTATACAACGCTGGCAGCGTACCTACAAAAGTTCTCGGTTGATTTTAAACCTAAAAAATCTGCTGTACTTAGTTATGATGAAGTTCGACGCTTTTTGTTTAAAACTCCAGATATTGATCATCTTGTAAATAAGCTTTCTAAATCTGAAGTAGTATGAAGTTACTAATGAAATAGTGCTGATTCGTTTACTAATACACTTTCTAACGTTCTGATTTTCCCTGAAAGATCTTATAACTTACAATTATCTTATCGAATGCTTCAGTCGAGCCAGGGTTAGGTTTTCAAGATAATTAATGAAAAATCGAACAACTTTGTTTTACTGAAAATTATCACAAATAACATTTATTCCCTATAATTTACATTTCTAATGATGTGAGTTTAATGAAATAACAAGAAAAGGTATAAAAGAGAGAAATTATGTGTGGTTGATTTCGATGTTTGTGTGAAGTTGAGTGAATGTGTCTGAACGGAGGCGGAATGTAATTACTCGTCCTGTAAACATAGATTTTGGATTTGTCAAACAAAGTACAATTTGATAGATTCGTAAACGAAATTAGATATACAGGTGATTTGACGGAATACAATATTTACTGTTTCAGTTCTCTTACTTCAGCGGTTTTGACGGTACGGAGAGAAGGGAGGACTGATAGGAAAAATAGTGTAAGTTTCGGATATATAAATCTCCAATGCGTTTTGTAGATAATATTTGTAGGTGCTCCTACTAAATATTATCCGTCGGTTTAATTTGTCACTCACAGATGCGCCTGTTGAGTGTAAATTATTAGGCGTACAACTTTGCTTCCGCCGTTTTTCGATAGATGACTGCAGCGGTAAGTGCCGGTTGAAATAGGCAGGTCAAAAATTTCATACAGTAAGCTTGGACATCTGTCAACATAACCACATCACCACATTAGTGAATTTGTGTTTGCATCAGAAGTGTATTCTCGATCGAAGATGTCAGTTTTCGAACCAAATTCTCGTCATTTGTGGGAAGTATTGATTTTCTGCTTTCATTTGAAGAAAACTGCCGTTGAGGCTCATCGAATGCTCTCAAGTGCTTACGGTGACGCTGCTCTTAGTGAAAGAGCGTGTCGTGAGTGGTTTCAACGCGTTAAAAGCGGTGATTTTGATGTCGAGGACCGGCATGGCGGCGGAAGAGAAAAAATTTTCGAAGATTCCGAACTGGAGGCATTACTTGCTGAAGACTCATGTCAAACGCAAGAAGAATTAGCAGAATCATTGGGAGTCACTCAACAAGCAATTTTGAAACGCCTTAAAGCCATGGGAATGATTCAGAAGCAGGGAAATTGGGTTCCTTATGAATTGAAGCCAAGAGACGTTGAACGCCGTTTCTTTGCTTGTGAACAGCTGCTTCAAAGACAGAATCGGAAGGGTTTTTTACATCGCATTGTAACCGGCGACGAAAAATGGGTCCACTACGATAATCCCAAACGCAGAAAATCATGGGGAATGCCCGGACATGCCTCCACATCTACGCCCAGACGGAATATTCACGGTGCCAAGGTTATGCTCTGCATTTGGTGGGACCAGCTCGGTGTGGTGTATTATGAGCTGTTGAAACCGAGTGAAACTATTACAGGGGATCGGTATCGAACGCAATTGATGCGTTTGAGTCGAGCATTGAAGGAGAAACGGCCACAGTATCAAGAGAGACACGATAAAGTTATCCTGCAACATGACAATGCTCGGCCACATGTCACAAAAACATTTCCTTTAGACGAGAATTGACAACGACAGGTGCGCCTGAGCGTTGGCAATTCCCCATACAAAAGAGTACGGAAATCGACAAGAATAGGTGCGCCTATTCCTTGGGATATCGCCGGTGCTTTGCTTACCACAGATGCTCCTGTTGGTAGGAAAAGTACATGTGTTTTCACCAGGCGAGTCTCGCCCAGCTAGACTGGTAATGAGAGTCTAACGCAGGAGTACGAGAGCGGGGATGGCGACTGTGTGGTTCGGTAACGAGTATGCATGCGGTACACACAGGCGTAATCACTCGTTACAACTTTAGTAAGCATTTTTAGTATCAATTAGTTAAAAACTACTAATTCACAGTAAAAAAATACTAATTCACTTAACGGTAACTAAATCAATTAGTAGTTTTTCACTAATTGATAGTAAAAATGTTTACTAAAGTATATTAGTGAACGAATCGGCACTATTTCATTAACAACTTCACACTAGTTCAGATACTAATAAACAATTCTTATACATATAGGATAATTTCGATTCGAATATGCCTAGAATGTGTTATGCTTTAAAACTTTAGAAGTTCTTTTATAATTATTCATACAAATCATTCGAAAACATTACAATGAAAAAAATGAATCTTGAACATAAAAACGAAAATTTTAAATTTGACATTTATATTGAATGTTTCAACAAATTTTGTTTGGAAAGTATGTCAAAAGTAGATTTTCTCTCAAAGTAAACATTAAATTCGGCTTTCTCGTTGAGAAAAGTGAATGAACAGTGATATTTCTGCAAATACGGAATTGTATGGAATCTTCTGGTTATATTCTTATTGAAATTACAAAAATCTTTCACATATTTTGCTCAAAGATCGTAACCAATATTGATGGATCCTTGTAAGTTGGCAATATACACTCGTTGAAAAAGTCCCTCTTCTCCCTTTAGTGCATAATATTAATACTATTTTTCAATAATTGATTTTTCAAGTCTTAGGTTGGAAATAGTTTTTGCTTATACCAACTAAACAAAATTTCCAGAGGGCAAGGATTATTGGTCTCCTAAATAAACCCACGAATATTGCTAGAGAAAAGAGGTCAAAAAAGTCGATAAAATTGTGTGTTATAAGGAAGGATAAGAAAACAAATAAAAAAGGAACGCACCTGAGGGCCGCTTTATCACAGGCATCTGGAGTATCGACGGCAGGCAGGGATTCAGTAGTGAGATCGATATTTTCAAGGACCTCATCAAGATCAACTGATTGTTCTCGCAGGAAAGATTCGGGACTATCCGAGACCGTAGAACTCTCAAAACTTCCACTAACGCTCGTTCTAGTTTTCCCAGAACTTCGTCGTACTATCGTCAGCGTTCCTTGCTCTGCAAATACAAGAATATCTTATTACATTCTGTTCCACAAAAAAGGGTAGGGCAAAAGTGCAACAGCTTTTTTTGATTCAAATGCTATATCTACACAAAATACACTGAAACCTGGATTTGAGTCCCCTAGATTTCTGTCATTCTGAGAAAGTTGGGTGGATCCCAAACATAGATGAGGGAAGGTGAGGAGTCGAGAAGAGAAGCGCTGCGAGATCGACAGTGTTATGCTCGGCAATAGCGTAGCCACAGGTGGACAGTACACGCTAAGTCAGTTAGCTCTAATTCGCAAAGGGAACACTGGTACATGCGCCGCTGACTTTTGACCTGCTCGCTCCCTTCATATGTGTCCAACTGACCAACCAAAATGCGACAGCAATCAAGGTTCCAGTGTATAATGAAAATAATTTCGCTAATAGCTCATTCAAAACAAAATTTTCCAGAGAAAGTAACTCATATAACGAAAATTAATTGCAAGCAACAGCAGATAGTTTATTTCATAATTCGTCATCAAATATTGAATCAAAAAAAGAGTCATCATCGAAATTTTCATTAGTTTCTATCTTGGTAAATATCTTTTCTTCAACACATGTCCAAAAAACGCACGTTTCCGAACGTTAGTACAGGGTAGGCCGCTTACGAGCCGGCATCCCCTTCACCACATCTTATATCAACTTTTTAACCTCATCACTTATAGGTTGGTATGGAACAATACAGTCATGTATGATGAAACAGTAGGCTGCAGTTTCATCGGCAAAATTGTTTGCAGATTGAAATTCCACACGAATGGCTTATTTAAAAACTAATTTTGTTTAGAGCAATTAATGCCTACTAAAGGAGCATTTTGTTTGAAATCGCTTTTCATTAAGATGGGTTCAGATTCTTTTACCATATTAGGCTGATTGAAGGTTTGCAGATATCTAATACAATATGGGAAACTGATGATAACTAATATCCACATTCAAATTACAATATGGATAATACTGTGAATGTAACAAGACCTTGACTTTGGTTATGCTACAGTGATCTAAACGATTAAAGGGGTATCCTCATATAAATCGATCGAAAAATAGATATTTTTTTTGTTATATAAATCGAAAGTACATCATTTCCAGAATACCCTGTAAAAATTTTAGAATGAAATTCGAAACGGTTTGGCTTTTGGAGCTATTTTCGCAAAAAGCCTTAAAAGAGCACCGGGGCGAAAGCTCGACTAAAGAAGCTCTATTGGCGAAAAAAATAGGAGAAGACATTGAAAAAGGTGAAGAAGAAGACCTTTCTTATGGTGTAGGCATAGCTGACTAGTGTCGAATTGAATAAATAGCTGTAAGTAGAGAAAACATCCAATATTCCGTCAACTTCAATCGCGTTTTTCTCGAAAAGTTATTTTTCAGATTTTCCGAATTTGCGGACACGATTACTCAGTGAGTTTTCAACCTAAAAAAATTTGTAAAAAACCATTTTAAAGGGAATTAATTTCTCTAGTTTGTAAACCTCTCGGATTTTATTAACAAAATTTATTTATCCACATATTTGCAAAAATAACAAAAAATTTACTCAAAAATTTGTTCAAATGTCCGCTATTTTGTTAAAAAATTTTATTATATTTGAAATTGAGGTTTACAGACTAAGTATTAGTGTTACAAAGCTAAAAAAATTTGAGTCCCATTTTTCAGACAAACCTAGCAAGCGTGAGAGTGTTCGCAAATTCATGCCAAAAAAAGAAACATCACAACTTTAACAGGACACCAGCAGAATATTTATGACAATTATTTCATAAATAATTTTTTTTTACTTCTTCTAATTGTTAATAAAATGCTCTCAAAATTTAAATAAAAAATATCTTATAGTTTTTTCAAAAATAATTCCTAAAGTTCTCGTTCATTTTTCACCGCTTATATGAGGATACCCCCTTAAAGTATTTCTTTTATTTATTAATCCTGAAAAGACTTCAATAAGCACTAATAATTTAAATAGTTACAAAGAAACTTTGATTACCAACTGAATCTGTTCGAACAGGCAAAAGTATCAATTATAAGATTGCAAAACTGTTTGTATCACGCAGACGTTCCTCAACGAATGGAGGTTCACTACCAGAGCTGGGCAAGAGCGTTAATTGGTCCGTTAATCCGTTAATCCGTAAATTAACTGAGTTAAATTTTTCGTTAACTGTTAACGGACTATCGGAATTAACGGACTAGTTAACTTTCTTTAACCTCCGTTAACTCTCAAAATTCATTCGCTCCACTCCAGCGCTGGATGGTATTGTTGTGTTATATTTAATGAACAAGTCTACCATTCAGTTACTCAATCGGAAGAAAGCAGTAACAGCCATAAGTCACTAATAAGAAAAGCTCAGAACCTGATAAAGACTTGGCTGAATACGAGTTCTAAAGACTCTCTGTCGGATGCAGTCTTCTTCGGCGAGCAAGTTATGGTGGACTTGTTCATTAAATATAACACAACAATGCCATTCAGCGCTGGAGTGGAGCGGATGTTCTCCATAGGAAAAGACATCTTGAAGGCGAAGAGATCATGCCTGTCAGACGAAAATTTCGACATGCTTCTGTTCATGAAGGGCAATTTGCACCAAATGAACAATTGTCAAGAATAGTGAAGCTTGTTATTTTTAGTAATTAATACCTAATTATATTTTTCTATTTTTATAAAACTTGAATATTGCGTTCAATTCAATTGTTCAATTAATTCTTACCTTTTTCATTTGTTTTCATTTCGCACACTCTTTGTAATTTCACAAATTATACACTCTAATATTCCCATGTCCTTCAAAAGGAAACAAAAAAAGATATTTTATAGTCTTGATACATTTTTGGATGAATTCAGGGGAGAGGGGAAATTTTGATCTTCATATAAAAAATTAACGTTAACGATTACCGGATTAACTTTAACTTCCGTTAAATTTTCGACAGATTAATGGATTAACGATTAACTGAGTTAACTTTCCGATTAACTGTGCCCAGCTCTGTTCACTACCATAGTATATGGTATCAAAAAAAAATGTAAAAACAAACTATGTCTCCTGGGATGACCTTAACGAATTAGTTGAACGTCATCATTTGCTCCTGGCATGCCAGGTATCAGGCAACCCGAGTCAGACCAATGAAATCATTTCCACCATTGAAGAACTGCGTGAATCTGGAATTATTTATTAGGAGCATGTGCATCAATAAAATGTCAGTATCATGATAAGTCTTGACGTGTTTAGACGACCTCTACATGGAGCTGGAAAAGCAAGCTGTGGACAGTCATGCCAGGTGTTGGATTGAATATTACGTTTGACGGTCATTATGATGTAAATGGCAAGAGACTTTGTAAAGTTTCTGAGACTTCTGTACGGTACGATGAAGTGAATTTGGGACTTGCAATGCGCATTATAAAAAACGAAATACTTACAGTGTATTGAGTTACATCATCTATGTGAAAAAATATTGATAATAGTAATTTAATAATACGTTTTCTCGAAAAATCAATTAATGAAAAGTTGAGAAGCCTGTAGACTGATTTAGAACAAAACTTACCAATTCTTAATAGTGAATTAATTGCTTAGTTGAACGCTCGAATAAATACACTCGAGAATGAGCAACGAAAAGTTGCCAGTAGTCACAGAGTTACATAACAATTCTAGAAGTAATTATCCATGGCGTAGCGTGGTAATGCGTGGTATAGATGGGACTTGGCAGGCTGATATGGTTGAAATGTTACCCTATGCTCGAGGCTATAAGTACCTGCTTACAGTTATAGATATTTTCTCCAAGTATGCTTGAGATGTACAGAATGAAAGAAGAATAGAGCTGATGTTACTGCCGCAATGAAATCTATATTGGTGAAGGACCGTGTACCAAAGAAACTTGGATACAGATCAAGGTAAAGAATTTTACAATTACCACTTTACGTGCTTTATGGAACAGTGGAAAACAGAGATATTCACTGTGGCTCACATTATGCCCACCAACTCAGTGACCTATAAGCTCAAGGGCTTTCTAGACAAATCCATGGCTTGTGGATTCTACGAACACGAACTCCTCAATCTTAAGCATTCAAACATTTACCTTGTAAAGAAAGTAATCAAGAAACGTGGAAATAAAGTCTTTGTAAAGTGGTTGGGCTTTGATAGCTCCCATAACAGCTGGATAGACAAAATCAAAGGCTTAGTCAGCTCTCTGGCCTTTCTGCAATGTTAAATTAATGTTAAGTTAACCCTGTGCAATGTTAAACTAGTGATAAAATATAAAGCCTATACTAATTAGATGTAAGATATCTAATAAAAAGAATGAAATTCACATATACATTGATTTTTTATTTATCAGTCTTTAAAATTAAAATTTGAAATATTTTTAAAATTAACTTTCAGGACAATACTTTTCAGGGGGATCACGTAAATTTCCTGAAATTTAAAATTCCCGAAGTTGAAAATTATCGAAATTTAAAATTCCCGAAGTTGAGAATTCCCGAAAAATAAAAATTTCCGAAGTAGAAAATTACCGAAAGAAAATAATAATACCGAAATTGAAAATTCCCGAAATTGAAAATTATCGAAATTTAAAATTCCCGAAGTTGAGAATTCCCGAAATTTAAAATTCTCGAAATTTAAAATTCCCGAAATTTAAAATTCCCGAAATTGAAAATTCCCGAAATTGAAAATTCTCGAAATTGAAAATTTTTTAATTGATTAACATTAAAAATAAATATTTCTTTATTTTTTTACTTTAAAGGTATTGTCCGATCGGTTTGAAAAAAGAAAATTTTCAAAATCGAAAATTCAATTTTTTGAAAATGTAGCATTGTAGAGTATATAAGAAATTGAAACTTTTTTCTATAAAAGTTTGGGCAAAAAACTTATAATAGAAAAAAGTTTCAATTTCTTATATACTCTACAATGCTAC
>UCOK01019449.1:0-20212 GCA_900474325.1 Synergus umbraculus
CCTATCGAATAATTCTCCGTACGTTTCAACTCCGTCTACGCGGACGCATCCTTCTGCACGATCTTTAAATTTTTGAGCAATAATTGCATTTAATAGAATTCCACGTTCATTTTTCTTAGTTTTATTTTTCGCTCGTTTAATCAATTGGATAAAGTTCTCGACTCCTGTTCCTTGAAAATCAGGAACTAGTTTTAACATTTAGGAAAAATCATATTGAACATCTGCTGAAAGATCTTCATCCTCATCATCACTTGGTATCAATAGTTCATTTCTATTTTCAGGCTGAACAACGTTTATACGCCTATCATTTTCGAGACCGTTCAGTCTAACTTCTATTCTTCCTAATTTGTCTAGGATTTTTTGGAGAGGATCAGGAGAGGTTGATCGCGACATGTTTTTTGCGGTTAAAAATATTTCCGTTCCTAAAATCTCGCTAATACTTGTTGACGCTTCGGATTCCGAAGAATTTCCGTATGTTTTATCTCTATAATCTGACCACGCCAGTTTTCTTTATTCACGCAATAATAATTCGCAAAAGGTCACAGATACCTTTAAATTTTCTTTTCCTCTTGAATCTTGAATCTTCAACGTCCTTTGGAAGTGTCCTTTCTTCTTTCTTTCTTGGAAGTCCTCTTCGAATCTCCTTTTAGCTTTTGCAGCAAGGAGTCACTAACAAACCTACTTAGTTCAGCCTGCTACGTGTTCCCCTTTTTTTTCTTGTGTTCACTTGTGTTCATAGCACTTCACAATTTAATTTTCATTATTTATTTTTTTTTTTCACAGTTCACATTTATTATTCTCTTATATATTTTTTTTTCACTTTTGTTCGTTCACTGGGATATTTTAATGGTGAATATCCCTCACCGCTGCCACCAATTTATGTCGTGAGTTTGGGTAAATCATCCAAACTACTAATTAATATCGATTATAATTATATTGATTTATTCACTCAATGCCTTTACAAATAATTGCCCGGCTGCAACAAGCAGCACGTCCTGCCGGTACGATAGTTAGGACTATAACTAACCCAATCCACCTCTGTTCCCACAGACAAAAAGTACCCTGATGCTACTACGCGACATTATGTTTCAAAGATATGAGGATCTTAGAGGTGTTCTTTGGCACCTCGCAATTCGCAATCGGACACTCTTTGCCGCATCAGCGTGAGAAACCATTATACTCCCATACAAATTATGTTATACTCAACAGAGTATTGCCAAAGTTTATCCACGTTAAACTTGCAGGCAGTTTGACTTGATTTCTTTTGAGACTCGCCTTTTTATCCTTGCGACTGTTGCACAAAAAAAACGCCAAGTGCCATTTTTGAAAGGCTTCTTTTAATCAGCAATTTTTATAATAGTAAGTTGCCGTATTTTTTTAGAGAAAAGTATTCTTGTTTGCATTTAACGCACACGTTTTGGCACCGATTGTGTTCTTTGAATGCTGATACCTATTTTAATTTTATTACTCAGTAAAATGCCTCTTATAGAGAATTATTTATTTTTATCGATGAATTTTGTGTTATTTACAATCATATTTACTCAGTTTTCAAATGAAGAGTGTGCTTCCAGCTTTCTGGAATTTAGAGAACTCCATCTTGCCTTATTTAAGGCCATGTAAGACTTACTCGATCCCTACCTTACCGACATTTTTTTATCTGGAACGCTACGTCTACATTTATTGAAATATAAAATTATAAAATAATTTAAGACCAGATAAACATACCTTAGTATATTTTCTGTAATTTTAGAAATGTTCAATTTGATATTTAAATAAATGTACAAGGAAGGTTGCAGAGAAAAAAATGTCGGTAAGGTAGGGATCGGGTAAGTCTTACGTGGCCTTAAGTCTGCACTTTTTTCAAATTTAAAAGAATGATATAGAAATTAAATTTTACCAGGCATTGTATCTAATCGTAAAATGCACTCAAATATCACAGCTAATTATAAAGTCGATTTCACAGGGATAAATTGTAAATATAGATAGCTATAAACATAATTATATATTTATACACAAGAGTTTACTTTGCCATGAGCACATTTGCGTACGAAACACTGTAAAATGTTGCACAAATTACAGGTTTTTGTCCCACGTATACCATTAGCCGGTTGCAAGAAAATACTTAACAATTGAGTTAAGATGCAGATTGCTAGCTAAAATTTAATAGAATTTCAATATGTAAGGCTAATTCTATATTAAGTGCGAATATTGAACACAAAGTGCTGATGAAGCCAGATAAAGCATAATATAATAGTTGTTCAAATACTCTTTTATAATAATATAATGAACTGACCATGTAATATCGAATTTAACAACGAGAGAATCTTTCAAATAGTAAATATCTTTTGCCTTTGGGCTTGCTCAAATTTAATCTCAAATGTTTAAAAATGTATAGTTTTTGGCCATTTGGAGAAAAGTAGATACTATAATTGAGTTGAAGTTTTAGACGTCTAGTCTGACGATAATTTTTATGCATTTCATTTTTTTACATTTATTGGATTAAGAATATCAAAATAAAAATTCCCAAAATTATTTTATTTTTATTTATTTACTAGTAGAAATTTACTCGGTGTTGCCCGGGTTTTTAAGAAATTTACAGGTATTTTATAGAGATTTTAAGTTTTGTAAACAGTGGAAACTTCTTTTTTTTATTATTATTATTCCAGTAAATGTAAAAAAAATCGTCAGACTAGACATCTGAAACTTCAAGCCAACGATAGTATAGACCCATCAAAAATGTCCTTATTTTTTTCTCTTGATGCTGAAACTTTTAAAAACGAATCAATCTCCGTCCATTTCCTAATATAAATCTAAATCTTTCTTCGTAAAAAATTATTTCACAAAATATAATATTGAGCATCCTTAAATTTTTTACACGTACGAAATATGGAATTTGAAACATTTTCTCGTTTGTTCTATTTTCACGCAATCGTAAAATGTGTAATGAGGTCACTAATCTATAGCTACAAATACTGAGTCGCTCACAATTATTTTATTGTATATATTATTTTTTAATTTAAGGGCATGTGATACTTTACCACAAGATCAAATTAGATATACCAATTATACATTTATAATAATAATTATTTTTAGCTAATAAGAGCCAATAAACCTTCGTATCATGTAGACGACGGTTTATTCACTCTTATTAGCTAAAAATATTTATTATTATGAATGTATAATTGGTATAACTAATTTGCTCTTATGGTAAAGTATTACATGTCCTTAAATCTCTTTTTTCTATTTCTCATAAAAATTTAATTGAAACTAAGTTTCGCTTTTTTTTTATTCGTTTTTATACTTGCTCGCTGGGTGACTGTGCCACCGGATACATTTTTATATATACTTTGAAGAAAAGGACTGTGCAAAGTGAAGAAAAATATTTTTACGTTGTTAGAAAATTTTTAAAAAATTGTTTTACATTTAACTCTGAGATTAAAGTGTATTAAACCGTAGATTATTATTTAGTATTATTAATTCAGTATTTTCATGCTGACTCTTATAAAAGTAGCATAATTTTAAATAAAAATTTACGGAAGGTACTGAATTTTTAAAATTACCTATTTAATTCATTGGTCTAGTTACTAATGGTTTATTGTTTTAAATTTTATCATTTTCATATTTTATTACTGTACGAGGAGAGCACATATTAGACTATTGTAGATCTATAACCAAAAAGGTTGTAGGTCAAAAAGTTCGTGATTAAAATTTAATGATTTAATGATGTGAAGGTCAACATTTTTTTTTTAGTATTTATAAAAAATTTTTACGTCGCACAATTTGAAGCCTGAACTTTGAGATCTCTTTTATTTAATCTAAATGTAAATAAATAAATAATATCGAAAGGTCAAACAACTCGTGTGAAAGAACAAAACTGTCCGCAGGGTACATTACTTTTGTAAAATTGGTATTGAAAATTTTCAAATTGCAAAGTCTTTAAGGCCATTGTAAGACTTACCCTATCCCTACCTTACCGACATTTCTTTCTTCGCAACGCTACGTTTACATTTATTCAGATATCAAATTGAAAATTTCTAAAATTCAAGCTAAAGCATTAAGGTACGTTTATGTGATCCTAAATATTGGTATTTATAAAACTAAATGTGTAGTTATATCAACTTTTGTGCTCATTCAATGAGCACTTTGCTTCTTCATAGAGGAAGCATTAAGTATTCTTTGCATCAGCATTAAATTTTGATTATTTGAGAAATTATATTCAAAAAATTCATTTTCGAAAATGACAATAAAACACAACTTTCTTATTTTTCAATGAAATGCATTAATCTTATAGGTCAATCGATTCGTCTCGAAGCAAGGAACCTTTATTTTCCTTACGTCAGCTTTAAAAAAATTTTTAAAGTACATAAAACTTGTAAAATTAAATATTTTCTTAAACCCTTCTGATAGAATTGAGGTTTTATAGGGTGGAATAAGTGTGCCAAATTTCATCAATTTCTATACACACGTTCTAGAGATATGTTGGGTACAAAAAAAAAGGGGACACACACACATACACACATACACGGACAATTTTTAAGGACATCATATTAGATATATTGCCCTTTAAATATGTTCAAAAAAATTTTTTTTACTTTTACAAAAATTTAAGACCAGATAAGCATACCTTAGCATATTTTCTTTGATTTGAGAAATTTTCAATTTGATATCTAAATAAATGTAGACGTAGCATTGCAGAGAAAAAATATCGGTAAGGTAGGGATGGTGTAAGTAAGTTGAGAAAAAAATAAATAAAAGTTATACATTTTGAAAATTTCTAATTAGAATATTTTCAAGTTTCAAGAAGCGTACATAGAAATTCAAGATTGTGTGGTCCTCTTTATTGACGTTTTGGTTAAAACTTGGACTTTTTATTTACATAAAATTATCTAATTTATCCGATAAATATCTAATTTCGCGAATTGATTCCACATATCTTGAATCTAGTTATCGAATTTCTTTTCCCAATGACAAGAGCTTCACAGTTATACGATATAATACGAGAAAATAAACGAACGATAGATTGCAAATTGTATTAATTGTACCTGTATTATTAAACTAATAAGAGTATCTATGTTACTTTTTAATTTGGGAGCTTTTTAATTCGCTCATAAATCACAATTGTAAATTTTGCTTTTTGTTTAAACTGATAGAATTACCACTAAGACTCAAATACACTAGGAAAATAGTTAATGATAAAAATATTTATACATATATGCGTGTTTTGTATGATGATATAGGTGTAGGCAAAAGATACAAGTAACTTATGATTAATAAATTGAAAATGTAGGGATTATTATGTAGAATTTACACGAAACACCATAGCAACTCTTAGTGATATGTTTAGCTATAACGACCAAATAGGTATTCACTTTATAACATGTCTATACGCAACATTTACCTAGTTTAACGACTTCTAACAAAACGGATACTCTGCGGGTGGTGATATGTACATGTGACTAGCACCGATTAAGCGAGCATCTCTGTTGAAATACGATACGAATTAAAAAACATATTACTGTTGAAATTTGATTCCATGTGAGTTTGGAAATCTTAGCGAATAAAGCGAAAAAAATTGAGGAATGAACAATCGAGAGAAATGTAAGAGGAAAGCTATTATCTGTCGTCAGTATTAGAAGGATAGCATGACATAAAGAAATAAGTGCCATTTGACATGTTTTCAGGAGAGAAAAAAATATTCTCTCAAATCTAGTTTTCAATTTAAAAAAAGGGTGTTGAGATCAAGTGTTATATATATATATATAAGTTCGGGAAAAAATACTTAATTTACTTTTAACTAGCAATTATGATTAGTTTCTTGATTTTGCCCACCTTTTGTTAGTAGAAAAAATAATTGAGAATTTTCAATTTTTGAAATATAAAATATTCTAATTCTTTATCTAATTTCAGGAATCTTCATGGGTTTTATAAAGTTCCTTAAAATGCCTTTATTATCCTTCAAAATTTGGTGAAATTCCTTTAAATTTCGTAAATTAAAATACTTCAAATTACTCAAAATTCGATAAAGTCTCATTAAATCTGAAAATCCACTGAAGTTTTGTAAAATATATTGAATCCATTCAAAGTCTTTAAAATTACCTCATATCCCATAAAACATCGTAAAATCTCTTAAAATTACTTAAAATTCTTAAATTGCACAGAATAACTGGTAAAATTTCTGAAAATCAGAAATATTTATTTATAATATTATTTACAAAATATAATCTTGTTATATCCCTTAAAATTACTCAAAAGCTCATTAAGTCTCAATAAATCTCTTGAAATTATTAAAAATTCTATAAAATCTCGTTAAATACTTAAAAATACTTGAAGTTCAATGAATCTCCACAAATCTCTTAAAATTTCTGAAAATAAAAGTCGTTAAAATAACTTAATATCCTATGAAATATTCTAAAATCTCTGAAAATTACTTAAAATTCCATGCAACATCGTTAAATCCTTTAAAATTTCATAAAATTTCTCGAAATACCGCGAAATCACTTAATATTTCTAAAATCTCAATAGATTTCGTAAAGCCCTTTTAAATTCCTTAATATTTTTCAAAATTCCGTGAAATCACATTAAATCTCTTAAAATACCTGAAAATTCAATGAAATTTTGTAAAATGTCTAAAGGTTTCTCAAATTACATAAAATTCCATAAAATATATAGTCAAATTCCTTAGAATTACTTTATAATCCTTTAAAATATCATAATTTTTCACCAAAAAATATGGGATTGGAATAATTAAAGGATTTCAAAAGTATGCAAAATAATTCAGAGATTTTAATTTTTGAAATATATAAAAATCGTAATCCCTAGTCTAATTTTAGAAATACCTGAAAATCCAATGAAAACTCTTTATTAGGTTTTTAGATTCTATAAAACCCCAATAACTGGTAAAATCCCTTAAAATTTCTGAAAATCAAAATAAATTTCATAAAATTCCGTGAAATCCTTTAATATTTCTAACATTTCAATAAATTTTCTAAAGTTCGTATTCTTTGTCTTCCTAAACTTTTTTAAAACGAAAATAGTCTGAAATTGTATTCAAATTCGATACATTCACACAATTTGCACTCAGGTTTTCGACAACAATGTGTTCGACATATTGGTAACAAGGAGTAGGTAGATAAGATAGAGTAGATAGGATACTTCTTGCTTAAAATGAGGAATTCAAAATAGACTTAAAAATCCAATCTTATAAAAAGCGAAAAATTATTTAATTATATCAAGTAAAATCAAGAAATCGAATCTTGAAGGCAGAACTTTGATCCAACGCCCTAATAAGGGTACAAGGTATTGGACCCAAGTATTAATCTCAAAATTCCATTCTCTATTTTACTTTACGAAAATGATAAATATTTTTTCGCTCTGTAGCGCTAATCTCTTTTCAAATAAAAGACTGCATACAGAGCCCAAAAAAAGTTTAATTGCGATACTTTTTGTATAAAACGAAGATTTAAAAATCTATCTACAAAATTAAATATTTCCATTTTACTTAAATAATATTTGAATTAGATATTTTCTCGCCCTTACACATAATTCTAGTTAAAAATTGATTAATTCTATAGAGCTCCAACACCCTTAAATCATTGTTATTTTTGTTGATAAAATGTCGACTGTCACTTATGTCCTTATAAAATTCTATCCCAAATGTGTAATCTCACGAGTCGTTTAAGGCCATGTAAGACTTACCCGATCCCTACCTTACCGACGTTTTTTTCTGCAACCTTACTTGTACATTTATTGAAATATGAAATAGAAAATTTCTAAAATTAACGAAAATATGCTAAGGAATGTTTATCTGGTCTAAAATGTTTATAATTGTCAATATTTAGGACCAGATAAACGTACCTAATACTTTAACTTACATTTTAGAAATTTTCAATTTGATATCTCAATAAATGTAGAAGTAGCGTTGCAGAAAAAAAAATGTCGGTAAGGTAGGGATCGGGTAAGTCTTATATGACCTTAATATTACTAGCCAGCAAGAAGACTAGAAAGTGAATTGTTTATTTCAACTTTAAATTTTGATTTAATATTTTTTACTTGGACATACCGAAACCGTACCTTTCAGAGAGCTCAAACCAGTCTTAGAATTAGATAGAATAAATTCGCAGGTTGCCAGATGAAGGGGCGACAATCTGCCTCAGCATAATACATATTATAAAATCACTTGTCTTTGTTGTGCCCATCGTAATATTCAGACATAAGTTCACATAATGTCCGAATCGTCGATAACTGTAATAAAGTAATGTAAACAAATAATTTTTAATATTTATACCTTATATTTCTCCCTTTTTTAAATTGAATTTTTTAAATTACGCAAATTTTTTTTCTCTTTTGTGATTTATATATCTATTTTATTATTTATATATCTATGTTATTTCCTAACATGCGATGCACCGGAAAAAAATAATTTTACATCTTTTACAATTTATTTTAACGATGTTATATAAAAATTGTTAATAAAGAAAAACTTGTATATGTTGAATGATCTCCAATTTTTAAATTTGAGATGTGAAATATTTTAATAATGATTTCTTATTTATTTTTATAAGTAGTTATGAATAAACTTAGAATTTACTTTCAGAAATACAATTTGTCATTAATAATTCTGATAGTTCACGGAGCTCTCGATAAACAAAAGGGAAGTAGAGGAAGAAACAGGGGATCCTCATCAAAATTCATAAAAGAAAAAGAGGGGCGTTAGAATCCTCCTCTGCTTCTTCCGTTTCAGTTTCATTAGTCAGTGCGGTCGTGACTAATTGAAGTTTTATTGAATAGTCGCAGAGCTTATTTGATTTTTAAAAATAAACAGGCATATTATTCAATTGTTTTTAAAAAAAGTAAGTTACTATTCTTTACTATTCTTTACAATTATAGCAATTATTATTATATTATATTTTTACCTATACTCTCTAAATTTTAAAGTGTAAAAAATCACTATTTCCCGTGTGAAACAGTGATTTTTTGCAGTTTCAAATTTAGGGAATATGTTATATTATTATTATTATTATTATTATTATTATTATTATTATGCTATTTAGCTATATATTTTATTATACTATTATTATATTATATTATATACTGTTATATCATAATTATATAATATTAGTAGCAATTATTTTTGCTAGTTTTAAGTTTGAGAGATGCCTTTTTTGTTGAGTTGGCATAATATCAACTACTTTTGCAAATGCATATTCTTTATTAAAGTTAATCTAATCAAACGTTTCATTATTATGCATATACGTTGATTAGCTTTTCATAAAAAAACATAAATTATGTTGTTCATATTATTAACATATACAATATGAAGAACCACAAAGTTCCTATTGTTGACAATGTTTTTGTTTACATGCCAATCTGCATACAATTCATTGTCCTTGAAATCTGAAACGTACTTGTTTTATTATAAAATGTGTCACGATTGACCTGTATAGGATTAATGCATTTAATTGAATATTACAGCGCATGGCCACAAGATTCAATTTTTTCATTGCCATGAAATTTCCCTGATTTTTCCCTGACTTTCAGACAAATTTCCCTGACATAAAAGTATCAAAATGCGAACAATATTTTCAGTAAAAATACTATTGAAATTTATCAACAATTTCGTATAATATCACTTTAAATCTTTTGAAATTTAAAATCACTTCACATTTAACACTCGTAAAAATCTCTCTAATTTACAACAACTTGGAAAAAAATCTGTTAAAATTCATTGGGGATGAAGTTCCGAATAGTGGTTATGCTTGATTTTCTTGAAACTTCGCATACTTATGTATTTTGATGCGCTGATTATGAAAATGATAGCAAAAGTTTTTTGCGATTATCTCAGCTAATATGCAAAATTAAAAAAAAATGTTTCAAACAAAAGTTGTACATCTCATCGAAATACCCATTTTTTGTTTCAAACATTTTTTTCTGCGAGTGATAGTTTTCGAGAAAATCAATAATACAATGATTACAATTACTACGAAATGTAGATTATGTTTTTGCCCTATATACATTTTTAATTGTTCAAATAATCCAACACTATGTATCCTGTCGTATTTTATCCTATCATATCTTATTCTATTGTATTATATCCTATCCTATTGTATCCTATCCTATCCTATTGTATCGTATCCTATTCTACCACTCTCTCCCCTCTCTCTAGTATATTTAATATAATAATAAATTATTTTCAATAAAAACAATATTTTTTTGGATTATGCATAATTAATACGAGAGATAGAGGGTATTACGGGCGGAGAGGGGGGATAAGTCAAGATAGGATACAATAGAATAGGATAATATAGGATTGGATACAATAGGATATAATACGATATGATACGATAGGAGAGAGAGGGGGGAGGGGAGAGGAGAGAGAGTATTTCCCGAACAAGCTTGCGAGCCTTTGAAATCCTTTTAGGTTTTTAAAAGATTTAGTAGATACTAAATCTTTTAAAAATCGTAAAATTCTTTTGAAATCTCTCAATAAAATACCCTGACAAACTTTTAAAAATTCTTGAAATTTTACGATTAACATTTAAAATCCTTTTATATCTTTAAAATTCGTTAAAACAATTAAGTAGTAATCTAATCAAATCCTATAAAATTCCTTAAAATCTCATAAAACTCTTACAAACCTTTTGAAATTTCTTAAAATTTCACAAAAACCTTAGAAATTTCTGAAATTCTTTTAAATTGAAAAAATTTTTTAGAAACCTCTTAAAATTTCTCTAGCAAATTTCAACATTAGAATCCCTTTTAAAATCGCTAAGAATTCTTAAAAGTCTCTTAAAATTCCATAAATTCATTTAAAATTTCACGAAATATTCTAAAATCCCTTAAAATTCTACGAAATCTTTTTAAAATCCTAAAACTCTTGAATTTCTAGAAACCCTTGAAATTATATAAAATTATTATATTTATTGTGTAATATTATATAGATACACATATAAAAGCTAATTGAAACCATGGTTTAATTGCAAACAGTATAGATGCAAAAAGTAGTTGTTGATCATATCGACATAACGTCGTGAGTTTGAAAACGCATGCATATTTTTTCAAGTTTAAATAGTGCGAAGGTCAAATATCGCGTGACTATCTGACGATTCCCTAATAGCATTGTATTAGTTTATAATTTTGTGGATGTTGAGATCAAGTCAGTTTGAATTTGTCGGCCCTGTAAAAATATGTATACGTATACGTAATACGTATAGTTTATAGGCTACCCTGAATCGTGCGTGACCGTGCGTGACCGTGCGTGACACGCACATACGGTTGCTATCAATTATGTCCTATAACTGCCTGATGATGAATCTTAAATGAATTGCTCCGTCCTCAATGCATCGAAAATTATCTCTCGCATCGCTAGGATAACAATAAAAGAAAAGGCATTGAAAGTTATAGAAATCAATAGAAATAAGAGAAATAATTTGCAAATTCGTAATAGGTAAGCACATATCAATTTCAAAAGCTAATCAAAATTGTCATGATATTTTCATCCTTCGTGATTCATTTTACTGACCATCACGATTCTTATCTTGTTCGTAAAATTTTTCAACTTGAAAAAAATATTTTCGAAAGGACCCCGCAACAAATGTCCAGAAAAAAAGCCTTGTGATAAACAATTCTAAACAAATTTTTTTCCTGTATTTTCGAACCTGCAAACTAACAATTAGAAAGAAAAATGGACAGTTTTTAGACAAACACTTGTTCAAAGTTTCGATTTTTACATGTATTTTAATGGAAAAATACTTATTTTAGCAAAATGTTATTTTTTCTCAAAAACGCTAATAGATTTCACTAAAACTTTTATATTTTGACGATCAGGCGTACGGAATCAAAAGATTCATACCCACGAACTAGAAAGATTAACGATTTTTCGGGTATAATTGCAGAATGTTTTTGGACGTGTTTTTGACAAAAACATTTTACATTGAAAATTACGTCCATTTTACATTAGACCCCGCACATTTTACATTGAAATCCGGCCCCGGTCAAATTGGCTCAAACTGCGACCGTTCAAAAATTCGAAAGTTTTCGAAATACATGGGGTGGAACACGGAAAATATTACCACAAAAATTATCATTTTCCTAAAGAATAACATTCGATAATATTCACATCAGAGTGTTACCATCTTTGTGGAAATGTGGTACTGCCAGGATGTGTTTGTAGGGGTGTTGTAACGACAATCTATACCCTAATTATCACACAAAAAAATCATCGGTGCAAGAACTTCAATATTTTCAATAAATGCTCATTGTTGTAAAATATAAGATACGAAAATATTAACAGAGTGTTTCCATCTTTGTGAAAATGATTGGTACTGCCAAGATGCGCTTGCGGGCTGTTGTGATGACAATCTATACCCTGAGAATAACAATAAAAAATCTTCAGTAGGGTACCTCAATATTTTCAAAAAATGATCTTTCTTGTAAAATATAAGATACGAAAATATTACCAGAGTATGTCCATCTTTGTGAAAATGATTGGTACTGCCAGGATGTATTTTAAAAATCTGGAAAGGCTATGTGCATATTTTTGTATCTTATCTTTAACAATAATGATAATTTTTTGAAAATATTGAGGTCTTTGCACCGATGATTTTTTTTTGATCCTTAGGGTAGGTATATATAGATTATCATCACAACACCCCTACAAACACACCATGGCAGTACAAATCAATTTCACAAAGTTGAAAACACACTGTTAAGGGCGTTGGATAATAGGGACTTAGAAAATTTTTTGAGTGCCCCCAATAATAAAGACGGCCCTGCCCCCGTATTTAATTTAAAGAGTAGATTTCGGGATAAATAAAAGAAACTCACCAAATATTTCGGGTCTGACGAAATCCTAGAGTGCATCTTATAAAAAATGCATCGCGTTTTTCTTGAGAAAATGAATATTTTGACTACAAATATTCATTTTCTGAAACGGAGAAATGCACACCGAGCAGACAAATCGCGGGAAGAGATGACGATTTTCAAAGTCACTCCACTTTTCACTATTTTATAGACACAACACCGTCACTAGATGAAAAAAACCTTCTGTACGCGGTCCTTCCACAATATAAACTTTCAAACTCTGAAAGAGACTTTGCGGAACTTTGCGAAATAAAAATTTGTCGCGTCAGGAACTTTTTTGATATCACTTGACATGTCAGAAATATCACAAAGAAGGAGGCCAACCAATCAACCATCGAAATTCATCGTTTTAGTTCCGAAAATGCCCGTTTGCACTGTTTGAGCGCAAGTGATGCACTCAAAGATGGTTGGCCTCCATCTTTGTGATATTTCTGACATGTCAAGTGATATCAAAAAAGTTCCTGAAGCGACAAATTTTTATTTCGCAAAGTTCCGCAAAGTCTCTTTCAGAGTTTGAAAGTTTATGTTGTGGAAGGACCGCGTACAGAAGGTTTTTTTCGTCTAGTGACGGTGTTGTGTCTATAAAATAGTGAAAATAGTGAAATCTACTCTTTAAATTAAATACGGGGGCAGGGCCGTCTTTATTATTGGGGGCACTCAAAAAATTTTCTAAGTCTCCATTATCCAACGCCCTTAATATTTTCGTATTTTATATTTTACAAGGATCATTTTTTGAAAATATTGAGGTCCTTGCACCGACGATTTTTTTTGATCCTGAGGGTATATACAGGGCACGGTCGTATACACAGGTCCGGGGACTCTCGTGGTGGCGGATGTTCCCTAACGTAAGCCAAAAAGTTTCGCAAACCTACCACTTTACTACATGGCGCACTAGTAGAGTAGTTGTGAACCACGCCGTTTGATGTACAAGTGGCAATTTTTGGAATTAACTGGAAGCATCAACAAGGGAACATCCGCCACCACGAGAGTCCCCGGACCTGTGTATACGACCGTGATACATATAGATTGTCATCACAACACCCCCACAAACACACCATGGCAGTACCATGAATCATTTTCACAAAGAACGATACACACTGTTATTATTTTCGTATCTTATATTTTACAAGAATAAGGATAATTTTTTGGAGATATTGAGTTCATCCTTGCACCGATGATTTTTTTTTGTGATCCTCAAGATATAGATTGTCATCACAATACCCCCACAAACACACCCTGGCAGTACCAATCATTTTCACAAAGAATGAAACACTCTGTTAATATTTTCGTATCTTATTCTTTAGGAAAATGCACTTAATTTTCAATGTAAAATTTTTTTGTCAAAAACACCCTGAAAAACATGCTGTAAGTTGATATACGCCAAATGCGTATAGATTATACGACATTGCCAACTCACAATCTTAAAATTAGGATATACAAAGATCGGAATTATGAAAACCATTTGGGGAAATGGGTCGGCAGTAAGCACCTAGGGTACTTAGAGCGCTCAGCCCAATAAGGCCTCAACCCAAGCACCAGATTAGTTCAAACTGGGCCGTCCTAAATACAGGGATGATCCCTCGGCTTGGTCCCATTTATTTAATGAATTCACAGGCTTGGGTGACGCTGCCTACGTCATATTATTAGGGTAAATCCCAGGTGTGTTTTCATCCCGTCGCACGCTCCAATATTGTGCTTGGCTTGGGTGAAAGCTTAGCAAATTATTACTATTAATAATTAACTAAATTTCTAATAGTAATTAATAGCGCAATAATTATAATAAATAATAATCAAGCGAATAATTATTAAGTGTTAAATAGTAAATTAATCCTTAATCTTTTATTTTAAATTTGTAACTATCAGGAAAAATAGGTTAAAGAAATTTTGTTTCTTGATAAGTTAGAATAGAACTTCAAAATGTTTAGAATTAATTATTCATGTAAAAACTGGAAAAGAGGAGCATAGACGGAAGCGTCCGTCGAGCGTCAGAGGCAGAAGGCAAGCGAAGCTTGCAACGACTCTTCGGCACAGAGCAGAAGAGGGGGGCCCTCCGGCCCTAACTCGACACTTCAGTTCGGGATCTCGACCGAGACACTTCAGTTCTGGACCTCGGACGAAACATACGTCGCTCTCTCAGTCAGACGGACTCTGACTCACCTCAATCGGTCCTACTCTCTTAGGACTGACGACTTGGGACTCAACCCTCGAGTCTCTACGAAGGATCCGTGCCTCTATTTTTGGACCGGCCATCTGCAGTTACCTGATGCACTCTTGCCTCTGCCAGCCTGCCGTCCTGCTCCTCTGATCCAGTTCAGGGAACAGGACCCAAATAAAAAAACGGTATTATCTAGTAACTGCTTATTCCTTTGCAAACCTCTCAATCAGTTCTTCTCAGAGCTAAATTTTAACGTGGACTCTACGATACATTCCCCATCTTTACCCCTTTACGGAGTAAGGGGATCGTATCAATGTATATACCAAAAAAATCGTTAATCTTTCTAGTTCGTGCTGGGTATGAATCTTTGGATTCGGTACGCCTCTGATCGTCAAAATATAAAAGTTTTAGTCAAATCTATGATAGCGTTTTTGAGGAAAAAAAAACATTTTTCTATGATAAGCATTTTTCCATTAAAATACATGCAAAAATCGAGACTTTGGACAAGTTTTTGTCTAAGACAAGTGTTTTTAAAATGTCTTTCTGACATTTTTCTTTCTAATTGTTAGTTTGCAGGTTCGAACATACAAGAAAAATATTTTGTTAGAATTTTTTATCATAAGGCTTTTTTCTGTATATTTATGGTGCGGGGTCCTTTATAAATTCAAAACAATTGTTATTTCTCTAAGCGATCAAGACAAATACCTCTTATTTTATATTTGAATTAAAAAAAGTTCTTTTTCTGTTCTAAATCTGACAAGGCAAGAGTTATAAATTTATATAAATTTACCTTACTGATTAGAAGTTGGGATGAAGATAAAACTGAACGATTTGGAAAATTGCAAAGGCGAATTTATTGGTTTACAAGCATTTAAAAGTGTTTACACGATGAAATTTTTCATTGTAGAATGTAATAATATAGGGTTACCATCTCGGTCGCGTAAAAAACCAGGACGCTCGCAATATTTCTTTAAGACCCCTAAAAAAATGGTTATGAAGGCGAAAAATCGTAGGGTTTCGAAGCAGTTCATAATACTGTCATACTTTATTGCAATTACAATCATGCTATACTTTACTTTGCGAGAGATACAACAAATATTGTATAAAAATATAAAATATTTGTTCTCAAACATCTTGGTTTCGTAAAAAACCAGGACATTTTGCCTATTTTCAAGAAAATAATATAATATAATATTCATTTTTACTAAAGTCAATAGAAAAGTGAGGATATAATAAGAAAAATAGATTTATTTGCCATAATAATGGGACGAAATACTGTTTCGGTACTAGTTTTAAATATAGTACGACTTTAAAAATTACCATTGAGACTTGCAAAGGTTAATATCTTTAATAGCAAATTGACTTTAGCAATAAGTGATACCCATATAAATAAAAAGTAATACTATAATTACAAAGATTGGTAGCTTAAATAGTATAAATTGAAAAATAGTTTAGAGAAATTATCACAGTCACTAGGAGAGTGAGCAGTTTTGCTGTCGGAGACTTAATATACTGGAATAGTCCGTTGCAGAAATTCCCATTGAAAATAGTAAATGCAATGCTCTCAAATGGGGCACCCCGCGGGCGCAGCACGTGTTGGCTTCTGCTCCTGCTAGAGAAATTCTACAATTGACTGGCGCGCGATTCAAAATCGAATTAAATTGACCAATGGGTTTGAGAGCAATGACTAAATGAACTGCCGACTGCTGAGTAGAGTTCTTAAATTCTCGAGAACTTAAATTCAGGTTATATGACCGAGAATATGACAGAATTTATGAGAATTTAAAAGAATTTAAGAGAATTTAAGAATTTATGATTTGTAGAAAAATTGTTATTGTTTACATTATTTACATAGTTAAATTTTAGTCATTTATTAGCTAAGGCATATTTAGGAATGTAACATGCAAAACAACAGCTTACTAGTTAACTAAAGCCACAAAATTCATCTTATAATAAACGTTACTTTATAGGTTATGTTACTGACTAACATAACCTATACTCTGCACACATTTATGACAGTTTTTTCATTTACTACTTGTGTAAAGCTGATTAAGGAGTAATCGAAGTACAAAAAACAGTTTATTACACTTTATCGGTTAATTAATCAATAATTATCTCCCTTGTCATAAAAATCTCTAAAATCATAAGTTCTTATAAATTCTTAGAGAATTTAAGTCTCGGTTATATTCTCGGTTATATTCTCATTCTCGTTACCGTTCTCGAAGTAATATAACCGACTAAGAACTCTACTGCCGAGTGTCGATTGATGCATTTGTAACTTATGATTTTTGTTAATAGAGGGACAACTGAGCTTCATCTCGCAAGTTGCAAACATTTTGACAGTTACTATATAAGTACGATGAAGTTGATATATTTTAAATGTCATATGTTATTACGATGCGTTTATGAATGTTTGCGTTTTTAGGTTAAGGCTGATGGAATTTGAAAATTTCTCATGTAGAAAAACTCAGAACCCAGGGGCGCAACAATAACGGGGTTAAGACACCCAAACAGTAATTCGAGTATACCTACTTGCAATATGCATGTATGTCGAAATTATTAGAAGGATAATACAATTCCACAATAAACGCACTTTTTGAGGGGTTTTAATCTGTTTTTTTTTTCTTTTTTTTTATTGATTTTTAATGTGTAGGGTGGCTCCCGACACCCACTGTTTTGAGACGCTTGTTGCGCGTCTGTCTAATTCTGTCAACTTTTCATGTGGTCTAGAATTTTTCCAGCCAAAGACAAAAGAGGGAAAATTTATAAGTTTTAGATAGAAAAAAATAGAGAGAAGAAATGAAGAATGGCGCTTGATGATAAGTTTGTCGATTACTCACTTTTATAGTCCCAAAATAGCGTTTAATATTTTCCTATCAGAAACGGCGGACATTTTGACTTCCATGATGGAAGAAACTAAATATTGATTCCTGCTAGAGATATTTTGCAATTGACTGTAATCTGGCGAGCGATTCAAAATCGAATTAAATTGACCAATGGGAGAATTTCTTTAGCAGGAAGCCAACACGTGCTACACGCGTGAGAGAGACGCACCATCATTACTATCTCTCTCACTCTCATGGTTTTACGCAAAAACGCAACGCATTCCGGATCCATGGGACGCCACCCTTAGTGATTTGGGGATACTATATATCTATATTTGTTAATAAACGAGTGTGCTTTCGTTCCCGAACTATTTTTGTAAGAGCAAATAACAATTGAAGCTGCGGATGTCGAATTTCTCCTCTATATCTTGATGATTATCAATGGGGACTACTCATGACTCATATTTTGCCAATCACACAGAAAAAAATCTGCCCGCTTCGCGGGCAAATTCTCATCGCGCGCGGCTCGCTTCGCTCGTAAAATTGAGCGCGCCTACGGCGCGCGGGGGGCGAATATAGTTCGATCGTCGCGCTTCGCGCTCCGATATATATATACGTCGCGCTTCGCGCTCCGTGATGCGCGCTTGCGCCCTTCAGAACGGCTTGTTTTTATTTAAGTTACTACAAAATGAAGTAGGAACGCAAACGAAAACTAATTTACTTAGGGTTCTATCGACCTATTGAAAAATGGTTCAAGGAGAACTTGTAGATCTTTTGAAGGCCAATACTTATGTTTCTTATCATTTTCTCTGTATCTCGCGTTATTTGGCTCAAAATTTGAATTTTCGTTTTTTTAAGGAAATTCAAAAAGTTGTTATGCCTATCCTATAGGGTGTTCAAAAAGAAACATTTTTTATCTTTAGACTTTTTTTCATATCGTGCGTTTCTTGGCTTCTAATTCAAGTTTTATTTCATTTTTTTGGATTTTCAAAATGTTATGTCTGTCAATTTTTTTTTTTATCCAAAAAAGTCATTAAGAAAAATTGTTCCACTTTTTGAGTACTACGAACATCCGTCATTAGAATTTTCAAATTAAAAAAAAAAGTGGTTTCAAAATTTTTCAAAAGGCTCCAACTTTTTGAATTTTCATTCAAAATGGCTGGCCAAAGAACTTGACCTTCATTTTAGGACACTAAAAGAGTATACCAAAGGACAATCCAATCGGTCAACTCTTTCGAAAGTTATCGTGCTCACAAACAAAAATCTACAGACAGACAGACAGACAGACAGACAGACAGACAGACGGACAGACAGACAGACAGACAGACACATTCGTAAAAACATGTTTTTCGGGTTCAGGGGGTCCCAAAACGTGGACATTTGACAAAAACTGGGGGGGGTCAAATTTTGCACAAATCTAATACCTTCTCTGATGAGAATGTAAAAATAAAGTCTTAAATCAAGTCCAAAAGTCTAGTTTGAAGATGCCATCCTATGGTAGCAGAAAACGCAAAGCAGAAAGCAGAAAATCATTGGAGTGAAAGAGAGAGAAAATCTGCCTGTCTCCTTCAGACTTATGATTTTCTGCTTTCTGCTTTGCGTTTTCTGCTACCATAGAACGGCACCATAAGTTACAATTCAAGTCAGTTTTTGGGTAACTATAGACTTTTAGGCATGGATGTAAGAATAATATGGATGGAGCACAAAGTCCCAACTTATGCAAGGGGGATGTGCCAGCTGAGTTGCGAAGGGGGCATGGAGCGGCCATATCACCTACGATATCACGTAGGAAAGATTTGAAGTCTCTGATTGGCTGATTTGTTGCTTGGCTTATGATAGGTTAACGGAAGTCGCGGTTTACACACACACACACAATGATAGATTTTAAAAGCCCGCACTCAAATCTCAGCCAACCGAAAGCCAAGAAACTTGGCTCCTTCCATATATTCTTATAGCGTATGCGGTTATCTGCAATTTTCTGCTCTTGCTCCGAGTAAAAGCGTCTGCTCTGCACCGAAAGAACACAACATACTCCAAGCTTGCTCCGCGTAGTACGGAACACGCCTCTGGTAGCAAAAAACGCAAAGCAGAAAGCAGAAAATCATAAGAGTGAAAGAGACAGGAAGATTTTCTCTCTCTTTCACTCTAATAACTTTCTGCTTTCTGCTTTGCGTTTTTTGCTACCAGAGGCGTGTTCCGTACTACGCGGAGCAAGCTTGGAGTATGTTGTGTTCTTTCGGTGCAGAGCAGACGCTTTTACTCGGAGCAAGAGCAGAAAATTGCAGATAACCGCATACGCTATAAGAATATATGGAAGGAGCCAAGTTTCTTGGCTTTCGGTTGGCTGAGATTTGAGTGCGGGCTTTTAAAATCT
>UCOK01019450.1:0-34657 GCA_900474325.1 Synergus umbraculus
ATTTGAGGGCATATGGAAGGCGTGATCATAACCATATGAAAATATCGATAATTTTTTAAATAATGAATATTTAAAATAATTTCTTAGGTTTATTTTAAAGATAAATTTCTATATAATCTGATAAACAAAATTGTTTCTCTGCATTGTACAAGGGTTAGAAATGAGGAGATTAAAAGAAAGAGATTATATAGTTATTATGACGACTGACAAGGAGATTGAAAAAGGTAGGGATTGATAAACATAAGAGATAGATAGGGATAGAGCTAGATTGGATGAGTGATATTGGTTTTTACAACATAACTTTAAAATCCTTCGTTAGCTCAAAATTCAAAGCAGATTTAACAAGAAAAAAGATTCCTCGTGTCCAGACGAATCGATTGACCTATAAGATTAATGCATTTCATTGAAAAATAAGAAATTTATGCTTCCCCTGTTATTTTTCTCCCACGATGGTAAACTATGAAGGACCAACATAGTTTTGACATGCTCACCTTCAAAGGCCCCATGTAGGCACCCTACGAAGGGCCAATAAAGTGGTCCTTGTTGGGGTTACGGTGGGCCCTCTTTAGGACCCACCGGCGACAGAAGTTTACCCTTCTGTCGCCCCGGTAGGACATTTTTTCAATTTTGGTTAGAGTTTTTTTATAATTAATGAAAAACAGTTATTATATTCAAAGACACTTTATTTTTTTAAATTATAGTTGAACTATAATGATCATTCAACTCATTGTTGAAATGAATGAATTATTTTCTAGTGTGGACTTAGAAAATTTTTGAAAACAACAAGAGGGGCAACCACTGTAGGCCCCAGCGAGGGCTTTATAGAGGCCCCAGCATATTTTAATTGTGAACATTTTTTCCATTCATGGCTTTTCACAAAAAAATTATTTAAAAAGTAATGGGCAAATATAGGTGCAAAAACAAGGTTATTGGTACGAATTTCATATCAATGAATTTTCATGAGGTGCATCTGTTTAAAATGTAACTGTAAATGTGTGAAAAAAATCAGTCCTCTCGAAGGGTTTCAAGTGTAATATTCTGGTCAATGGTTTCCAATAAATTAGTACCTCTTTTTCTTCAAGCTGTTTGGAAAAATACTACTTATTACTTCATTATACTTTCTTTATTAAAAAAATTCAATATACATAAAATAAAAAAATCCCGCATTAGTAAATTTAAATCATGCGTGAAATGGTTTTTTAAATATATTTGTATAAAAAACTTTTCAAACAGAAAAAGTATTGCAAAATATATGGTAAAAATTGTTCCTCCTTAAAATTCGTAAATTAATATTACATTACTTTTACTTTATTATCTCTTACCATATGTTTCGTAAACATCCTGATCCGTTCTTTAATCATATTCATTATCTTCACAGCCTTTGCTGTGTCACTGTCCTCGGTATACATATCTTACATAAGTAGAATTTATTTATATTTCATTTACATTTTTCAAAGTAGAGCGTACTTGTATATTATCAATATTTGAATAATTTTACGCTACATAGTAAAGTATTCACGCTACAAAGTAAATTAGATAGAGTTTCAATTAATGTATGGGAAATGAAGAATAGCGATAAAAACAAGTTTCCCACTATCCCAGACTAAACCCTTAACTACCACACTTTTCTGGGGTAAAGTGCCCCTAGTGAACAAAATGTTATTATGAAGAAACTATTCAATATTTTAGGCTAAACATTTTTTTGTATAATGTTTAGTAAGTACTTTAATCATTTATACAGGCAGATTGATGAATATGATTAATATGAATAGTTTATGAGTACTTGAATTTTGAAAATTGATAAAATTTTGAACATGATAGCATTGGCCAAAAATTGGCAAAGGGAAATAACAAAGAGAAATGATAAAGGGATATGGTAAAGGGGAATGATAAAGGACAATGGTAAAAGGATATGACAAAGGGAAATAGTGAAGGGAAATGCTAAAGCCCGTGTAGAAATTCTCAAGTCTGGCCCAGACCGGTGATGAAACGCGGAATCCGGCCGGGCCCAGGCCGGGCTTTCAGTCAAAACTGGGCGTCCACGTTTGCACCAGGCCAGATTTGGCGTTTCACCACGGTTTGACATTCCCCGACCTGGGCCCGCTCAGGGCCACAGTAAAATGTCTACACGGGAGGGGAATGATAAAATGAAATAGCAAAGGGAATGGTAAAGGGAAATGGTACCGGGAATGATAAAGGGAATGGTAAAGGGAATGGTAAAGGCGAATGGCAAGAGAAATTCAAAATTCGAATTAAAAAAAATTCCTCGCCTGGTTACCTGCGAAAAATGATTATCTAATGAGAAAATCTTGATTTGTTTGTTTCAGATAATCCAGTGCTGAGATATGCTGTCCGCTAAACGTCTTTTGCTCGAGACACTTCGGGAGACTTGACGCCACCGGCTCAATTTTTAATATTTTTTAATGAAATTTGTGTTGAATATTCTTCGAGCCGTACTCTATTATGTACACTTTATTAAAAAAAATTTGCATTTACAGAAGCGAGACGAAAAATTATTGAAAATGATCCTTTTTTTTAACGAATTAAGTATACCCCCCCCCTTAATGCAAATGGTAAATGGAAATGGTAAAGGGGAATGGTAAAGGGAAATGTTAAAGGGAAATGTAAAGGGAAATGGCAAAGGAAATTGGTAAAGGGAAATGTTAAAGAGAAATACCAAAGGGGAGTGGTAAAGGAAAATAGTAAAAGGAAATGATAAAATGAATGGAAAAGGGAATGGATAATGCAAATGGTAAATGGAACTGGTAAAGGGGAATGGCAAAGGGAATGATAATGGGGAATGGGAAAGGGAAATGGTAATAGGATTTGGCAAAGGGAATGGTAAAGGGAAACGGTAAAGGGAAATGTCAGGGGGGAATGATAAAAGGGAATTGTAAAGGGGAATTGTAAAGGGAAATGGTAAAGAGAAATGGAGAAGAGCGTGATTAGGTAACAAACAGAAGCCAATGGAGATATTGGAAATACGATGGAAATCGATATATATCTGATTTTCTCGGAAAATATCATTTGCAGATAAAAATATTTTTAAAAAAAGTGTATTTCAATGAGATATACAACTTTTTTTGGAAACTTTTTGTTAATTTTTTAAATTAACTAAGATAAACGAAAGAATCCATGAAAATTATGGTTTTTTGATGATTTCATCATTAAAATAAAGCAAAAATGTTAATACAAAAGCTGACAAAAGTATACGGAGCTGGAAGAAAATCGGAGGTTCACCCTTTTCGAAAATTCACCCTGATTATTTAAAAACAATATAGTTGTAGTATGTAATTATCTAGATTATACAATTGAGGGCCTGGATCGAAAAAGTCACTCAGCGTTCGAGATCGAGTATAACTATTGTCCAAACGTCTCGCTGGACTGAAATTTTAATGATCAAAAAATTAAATTTTTTAAAATATTTTCTTGTAGAGAATGAAAAAAGGGAACTATTTTCTATTTGAAGTTTTTTTTTCGATAAATATTTTTAATAGTAAAAATGAAAATGTGAAAAAAAAAATTTCCTAAAATCAATTATGTTTTAAAAGATGAATCGTCAAAACGTAGTCAAATATTAATGAAACTGTTTGAAATTTGGTATACACACGCAATATACCCTAGCGAAGCCTATAAAATTAAAAACATTATTAAAGCTGCCCATAGTCGATAAGTACGTTTTTTTTAGTTTCGGCGAAGAAAAGTATCGAGGGAACTGTAGAGTTGAAAGAAGTTCCAGTGAGACATTTGTTCCAAACTATTAAAGGAAGATTTTTGGAAATTTTTAGATTGATTCAATAAAAATTGACGGAAATATCCATTATGTAAGAAAGTGCGCGTCGCATCCTTTATAGGTTAGTACCAGTGACATTACAGACGAACGTTGAGAAGCTCATGGTGCAATCCTAGACGGCATTGCGTACTTTCTTACGAAATGGATATTTCCGTTAATTTTTATTGAATCGATCTAAAAATTTCCAAAAATCTTCCTTTAATAGTATGGAACAAATATCTCACTGGAACTTCTTTCAACTCTACAGTTCCCTCGATACTTTTCTTCGCCGAAACTAAAGAAAACGTACTTATCGACCAGTCTCAATTTGCAATTAATTATTATTAAACTATGAGCAGCTTTAATAATGTTTTTGATTTTATAGGTTTCGCTAGGGTTAATTGCGTGTGTATACCAAATTTCAAACAGTTTCATTAATATTTGACTGCGTTTTGACGATTCATCTTTTAAAACATAATTGATTTTGGGAAATTTTTTTTTTCACATTTTCATTTTTACTATTAAAAATATTTATCGAAAAAAAAACTTCAAATAGAAAATAGTTCCCTTTTTTCATTCTCTACAAGAAAATATTTTTAAAAATTTAATTTTTTGAACATTAAAATTTCAGTCCACCGAGACGTTTGGACAAGTTATACTCGATCTCGAGCGCTGAGTGACTTTTTCGATCCAGGCCCTCAATTAGGAATTTTTTTTTATAAATGCAAATTATTCTTTGAAAGATGTTTAAGTATTTAAAATACATAAAATCTTAATTATATAAATTTTAGAATAGAAGAAATAAAATTTCATAAATTATAACATTTAGAGAAAAAGTAAATGCGTGCGCGAAGCGCGCGGTCGAGCTAGTCCAGAGGTAAGAATAGCGCGACAAGAATTGGAGTTTTTTTCCCAGTTTTTTTCACTGCTCTGGAAACAGCAACTTTCAGCTCGCTTCACACACTCGAAAATACATGGTTTTCGTGCACGTGTTACAGAAAGCATTTATTTCATATAGTGGAGTTGGTATTCTTGTTTCAATAAAATATTTCATTGATCAAATGAAGTAATTTGTTTACTTCAGTATTAATTTATTTATCTGAAAGAAATGTTTTTTTTAGTAAATAAAATTAAGCGGTTTCAATCAAAGAAACCTTTCTTACAATGAAGGAATATATATTTTAATAACTACGTACATGATGTGATCAAATACATTTATTTTTCATTCAATTTTTTGGTACACTAGCATAGAATACAGGGGAGTTTTTAGTTTAAAATATACATTGTACATAATGCAAGTTTCGACAATTTGCTGCCGGGAAATATTCCCTTGCATACAAAGCATATGAAATGGAGAATTCTAAATGCATATGTATATTTTTCTTACACCGTATATCTCAGAAAAGGACACGTTTTTTTGAAGTCATACAGAAAAAAAAGTCTTAAATCAAGCCAAAAAGTCTAGTTTTTGTTACAATTGAAGTCAGTTTTTCATCTTAAAACTAAAGTTAAGCCCAAATCTGAGTTAATTTGTTACAAAAACTCGACTTTTGGGCTTGATTTAAGGGGTTATATGCACTTGTGTTGGTCGAAAAAATCGAAAATTTTTTTATTGCAGTTCCTTAAAGTACATTCGTTTAAAATTATACTTCCTCCAAATTTCACAGAGATCTGAGCACTAGAACCTAAGTTACAGCTGTCAACAGCGCGCTACCTCCTAGTGTGCTACCTCCTAGTATTCGAAACTTTAAACGCGATTATCTCGGAATGTGATTTTTCAAAAGGGGCCGTTGCGGTGTCCACGATTTCTCAAAAACCATGTCACCTATCAATCTAATTTTTTTGAGGCTACTTTATAACAATATTATCTCATACTTGGACAAAGGAATTCCCATTTGAAAGAAAACTTTTTTTTTTTACTGAAAAAACTTAATTTTCAGACCCCTAAAAATCGATTTTTTCAGAAAATTCATCACCATTTTTGCAAAAATACTTATTTCGACAAATCTTTCGTCCAAGTAGAGTAAAATTATATAAACTAAAGAAAGCTCTTGGTTAGATTGATTGCAGGTGATCCATTTTCGTCTTATCATGGACACCGCGAAGGTTGTTTGAAAAAAGGTGTTTTGACTCAACGGGCGTAGTGCCTGCAAATGTCAATATTTTTCAGTCAAATTTGGGATAAAATATCTTGTTCTTAAAAAAATTCGTGAATAAACCCTTTTTTTCAATAATAAGTGTATATAACCCCTTAACACTTTTGTTTCTACTCATATGTATTGTACGTATTAAAAAGTTCCTAAGTCTCATCATCAGACTGAAAATATACTATAAGATATTATTTCGTAAAGAAAGTTTGAATTCTTATAAAATTATTTACTTTTTTCATTTTTGTATAGAAACTTAAAACTTTAGAAAATTTTAAGTAATATTTAGAAATTTCAAAGGATTTTTAAGAGTTTAAGGATTTCTAAGAGATTTCACAAGATTTTAAGTTTATTTAAGTGGTAAATGTTGCTGTTAAATAAAATAAAAAATAAATATTTTTTTCTTCCTCCAGACTAAATTTCCTGTCGATTGTAAAAAAAATTCAGTCAAAATGATTAATTTAAGCAGGAAATAGAAGCTTCCAAAGCGTCACCGGGTAAAAAATACCCATGTGTGAGCTTTACATAACTTTCTGAAAGTGTGGGCTCAGAGGGTTAAGACTGAAATGAGAGTTTAGATATTTTTTAAATACACTCAACTCTCGCAAGTTGGGCATTCTCGGGGGTAGTGAGTATTAGAATTATGAGATTCAGGTAAAGTAAAAGAATAAAAACACAGAGTTTTAATAAGAGCAAATATCCTTTTAATCAGAGGTCTATACTCATTGAGAGCTTTTAAAGAAGTGACTAACTAGATCAACCTAAGAGACATATTCAGATTCAAAAGCCAAAGGTTCTTTGTCTCAGATATTATCAATTGTTTAGTTTACTCGTATACAGTTTTTATAAACACTCTGTGGTAGAGTTCTCATAAGCCTCTTTCTTAGATTCGTACATATAATCATAACATTATATTCTAAATAAAATCTTACATTACTAGAGATTATTTTTGCTCATATTCCAACAATGAGTCCAACAAGCGGGAGCATGAGACGAGCGACCACTATTATGTTAACACAGCCAAGCGGGAAAATTTTCCAACAGGCGAGTGTCTAATTTGCGAGAGTAGAATGTATCTTATTCTTGTTTTGAAACATAAAGTTTCTTTATTTCTTTTACAAACATTAAATAATTTATTATTTATAATTAAAATTTATTTTTATCGACTAAGTAGTATTTTCAATTATTTAATTAAAAGTGTTTTATGAAATATAATTTTGCTAGTCCTATTATATCAATCATTACTATAATATACTTTTGTCCAACAAGCGCGAGTGACATGTGGCTTAGGAGGCTCGTTTCGAGAGGGGGAAGTTGTCGATTTCTCAACTGATGACGTCACAGTGGTTGAAGTGAGTACTTCTCCTACTAGTGAATTCGGAATTTGGTTTTTTCGATTAAAAGATACTGCATGATTAAATATATATTATATTGTTATTTTTAATTTTTTTTTTGATACTTATTCACATTCGGGATTTTGTTTTTTCGATTAAAATATATTGTCTCTATTGAATAATTGGTACTAAATGTGAAAATCTGAGGTACGACCATACGACTTTGGAAACACCAGTTCTCCTCCGATCACTGAAGTTAAGCAAAGTTGGGCGCGGTTAGTACTTGGATGGGTGACCGCTACTGTCCATACGCCATCAAATGTCAACTTCCCAAATCTCAAATTCTCCAAAAGTCAAGTCATGTTTCTCTCAAATGTCAAGTTCGTATTTCTCAAAATTCACTTGAAATAACTACTGCGCACGCTCTGCGTTCGGCATCTGATTGGTTACATGCGCAATTAATGTGACGCATGCACAATTGATGCGACTGTAGAGATCAAGAATTTCTTGACATTTGGGAGACTCGAGTGTATGCGAAAACTCGAAAATAAATATTCTCGACTTAACGCTTACTTCATGCGTAACCAGTGGTAACGCTGATGTCAGAAATTGAGGTAACGCTATGAAGTTAGCTGAAAGTATGTTCTTTTTGTAATAGGAGGAATACATTCGAATCTCCCGAATTTCACCTCCTCGAATTTCACAACCTCCCGAATTTCACCGGATTCCCCTCTCGAATTTCACCGACAGGTTTCTCTTTAAGCACGTGATAAGTGCGCATGTCATGGCACTCAGCATCTGATTGGTTGCTATTGGCGCGCAGTTTAAAATGCTGAAAATACTCAATACGCATGAGCAATTGGTGTGACATTTGAGAACAGGAATTTAGTGAAATTCGAGAGGATCTCCGGTCTGGATTTCGTGAAATTCGGGAGGTTCGAGTGTAAAAGCGTTAAAATATAAAAATATCGATTATTTGTAAATATATGCATAATATATGTAATATTTATTCAACCACATTTTGCTCGAACATATCTTTCAATCAAAGAAATATTTCTTGATTCAAATTGGTACTTTTTTTCTCAGTGCATGGCAGAGGAAGATCGAATTCAAGCTTAGGCAAAGTTTAGTTCCATTAGGAGATAAAATATGTATTAAAGTTTTTGCCATCTGATAGAAATTACCCGAGATGAAGGAGATCTAATCTTTAGATTTCGTACTGACATATTTTATTTCTAATATATTTAACTGCTTTCGTATTGAATACAAAAAAATTGACCTACATATTTTTGACTCTTTTTTTATGATCAATGATTGCTTTGTTCTAGAAACTGTATGTGGTATATGTTATTGCAGAACATATTAGTTTAGACACATGCCGTGCTTATTCTATATTTTCTCGGTAGAATTACCATTTATCCCAGATAAAACTGCCACAATGTCACTTGCCGTAAATGTGACGTTAAGAACATAAATTCGATGCGTTTTTTAATAGAAAAGTCATTAACTATCTCAATTTTTTGATAGCTATAATTATTTTTGAAATAACATTGGGTAACAAGATATTGTGAAAATGTAAGTATTAATACGAAGATGTGCGATTACTTTAATTATAAAACTCTGTTTTCATGTTTTCTTACAATTACCTTGATTATAGTTGGAGTTGTCTCGAATAACTTGGTGTTCATTGTATTTGGCAATAAAAAACAAATTGGAATTATGTACCATTATCCAATATAAAAAAACATGACTTCGATCGTAGAAATATTTTATCAATAATAATTAGTTTACAAATATTACAAGTACTTACAAATATAATAGAAAGAAAAGAACGTTACGAAACTTGAATTACATTAATTGTTTATCGTAACTACAATGCTTTAATTTTACTTTTGTAATAGGGATGAGAAAATGAAAGAAAGTCAAGTCTAACTGTTTCCAATATACTCAAAGATTTAAAAAAAGACACTGTCATAAAGACGAAGTTTTTTGAATTTTTTCAGTGAGATTGTAACGAGTGATTACGCCTGTATGCCTACTGCACGCATACTCGTTACCGTACCTCACAGTCGTCATCCCCGCTACGGTACTCCTGCATTAGACTCTCATTACCTAACATCGGTCCCCCCTCTCCAAGCCGTCTGCTCGCCAGACAGGTTCTATAAAACCACCCACGGAAGAACAATTCTTCAGTCTAGTTGAACGCGACTCACCGAGTAGATCGGAGAGTTCTCGCCTGGTGAAAACTCAACTACTTTTCCTAACAACAGGAGCATTTGTGGTAGGCAAAGCACCGGCGAAATCGCAAGGCATAGGCGCTACTATCCTTGTCGATTTCCGTACTCTTTTGTATGGAGAGTTGCCAACGCTCAGGCGCACCTGTCATTGTCAATTCTCGTATAAAGGAAATGTCATGCTATAGGAGCTACTATGTTTGCCATTTTCTAAACGTAACTTCTTCTTTATCCATTCTCCGTTTCTCTGCTCTTTCTCTCTCTCTCTCTCTCTCATTCGAAAGGTGTACGATTTCTACAATCAATAGGATCGCCTAAGGCTGTAGAAATCCATGATAAAATATTAATAAATAGGAGCATCTATTATTAATATTTTCCACCCGAGAATACTTTTCTATTCCTTTTCCTGTAAATCCTGTCCATTAAATTGCAAAGCGATAGAAATTAATTTACACTTAACAGGCGCATCTGTGAGTGACAAATTAAACCGAGGGATAATATTTAAGTAGGAGCACCTACAAATATTATCTACAAAAACGCATTAGAGATTTATACAACCGAAACTTACACTATTTTTCCTATCAGTCCTCCCTTCTCCCCATACTGTCAAAACCGTTGAAGTAAGAGAACTGAAACGTTAAATTATGTATTCCGCAAAATCACCTGTATGTCTAATTTTGTTCACGAATCTATCAAATTGTACTTTGTTTGACAAATTCAAAATCTATGATTACAGGACGAGTAATTACGTTCCGCTTCCGTTCAGACATATTCACTCAACTTCACACAAACAACGAAATCAACCACACATAGTTTATTCTTACACCTTTTCTTGTTATTTCATTAAACTCACATCATTAGATATGTAAATTATAGGAAATAAACATTATTGTTATATTTTTCAATAAAACAAAGTTGTTCGATTTTTTATTAATTATCTTTAAAACCTGACCCTGGCACGACTGAAGCATTCGATAAGATAATTAAAAGTTATAAGATCTTCAGCGAAAATCGGAAAGTTACAAGATTAAGGAAACTAACAATTAGAACGAAATAACGTACCCTTGCACATCTGACAGCATTCATCGTTGCGTGGATTTAGAAGAGTATAGCAACCTTCTATACTTGGACACTGACGTTTCAAACATTCTACAAAGCCGTTCTGAAAACCGAAAAACATTTATATAATAAAATATGGATAAAACGTGACATTTTATTAAATTTGGTACCTTGTCTTTGACTCTACCTTGCAAATGCAGTTGAAGCATCTAGTATTTGGAATTTTGTTCACTGTGAAATCCTCGCCCTCGATGTCGCAGGTCTCACGATTACCTAATAAATAACACAAGAATTTAAATTTAATTTTTCAACTTATCGTAAAATAATGGAAAAAAAGTCTAATAAACAAACTAATTTTTCTATGATTTGTGAAATTACAATTTACTTTATGTATAATAACAAATCTGTTATTATAAAGGTCATAAATATCATATTTACACAAATGACATTATTGGCTCAAAAAATCAGATGAATTACAATACAGTTTATGACAAAGGTTTTTTGTTATAATGGGTTTCTTAAACCTTTTTTTTTTAATGAAAGAACCTCAAGGCCACAACAAATTAAAGTTCTTATTTTTTCCATAAACTCAATGTATAACTTTTTGTCGCCGTCTAAAGTTTTGAAACCATGTTCTTAATTGGAAGCAAGTTATTTTATTTTGTTTATTCTTGCTAAATTTAAAATTACAATTTTAATCTTGACTCAAAGATGAGGAAGCGTGCACTTCGAGTATACAAAAAAACTTTAACCTATGATTTATTCGGGAGCAATTTATTTATTTTTTTTTCTCAACTGAAAATGCTATTTTTGAGGTCATTTTTCATTCATCCTAAAAAATAATTTAGGGGAGAGTGGTCCAATACCGACCGCCCAAATGGTAAAGGCCATAAAAGTACCAAAAGCATTTTTTAGTTGAGGTCAAAGTTGTGCTTTGTAGAGGTATTACTTGTCAAAAGCGATAGTTTATACTATGGGACCACGAGGTCGGTATGGCACCACTCTCCCCTGTAGCCAAACTATTGGTCAACTTTCCTGGATATATAGTTGAATATTTCTCGAAACCCAGTACTCTTCAAAAAAAATATTTTTTCATTTTTGTTATTATAGAAAAAAAAATAAAATTTTTTTTTAATCTGGATCCACTGCTTTTTATTGAATTTTATTAGCTTAAATTCAAAAAGAAAGTCGTTAAAATCGTTTCGGAAATGGCCGGGCAAACGAACATCGAGCACGATAGCTGATATTCAAAAATTTATTACAGACATAATTTTCAACGGTCCATTCCCAAGTTTTGCAAGCAGTTATTAAAGTGTCTGAAGTACGTTTTTCAATTAAAAAAATAGTTCCGAAGCAGTGTGCCCAATTCGTGCACCTTACTCAACTGCGCATGCGTCGCACTCAGCATTTGACTCGTTACAATTCGCGCGCAGTTTAAAATGCTAAAAAATGTTTTTTTATTGTTTATTATAAATAATGCAGTTTAGATGCCATTATTTATAATAGACGATAAAAATAATATTTATAGCATTTTAAACTGCGCGCGAATTGTAACCAATCAAGGGCCGAGTGCAACGCATGCGCAGATGAGTAAGGGGCACGAATTGGGAACACTGTTCCAAAGTTTAAAAAAAATGATTTGTTTATAAAAATAGGCCATATTTTTATAAACAATTGGTCTAATGAATATTTTGTAATGCTTATTGAAAAGCTGAGGAAAAATCCTAAATTTTACTGCAGCCACTTTTTTTTTAATAAAATTCTTTTTTTCGTATACGCAAATATTTAGAGGTAGATTTTTCGAGCGTGAAATGTTTGAAAATTAACAACTCCGAAAATTTAAATATCATGTCAAAATAAAGATATACGTGTACAATATTTTCGACCAAAAAACAAAAAATAGTAGATTGTGCAACGAGTGGACGAAATTGTCGATTCCAACGAGTATGAAGTGGAGTCGCCATCGTCCACACGTTGCACATACAACTTTGTCCAACATAACCGCGAGTGATTAGAGTTCTTAAATTCTCGAGAACTTAAATCCAGGTTATATGACCGAGAATATGACAGAATTTATAAGAATTTAAAAGAATTTAAGAATTTATGATTTTTAGCCAAATTGTTATTGCTTACATTATTTACATAGTTGGATTTTTGTTATTTATTAGCTAAGGCATATTTAGGAATTTAAAATATGCAAAACGAGAGCTTACTAGTTAACTAAAGCCAAAAAATTCATCTTGTAATAAACTCTCGTTACCGTTCTCGAAGTAATATAACCTGCTAAGAACTCTATGAGTGACATGCGGCTTAGGAGGCTCGTCTCGAGAGGGAGAAGTTGTCAATTTCTCAAGTGATGACATCACAGTGGTCGAAGTGAGTACTTTTCCCACTACTGTGACGTCATCATTTGAGAAATCGACAACTTCTCCTTCTCGAGACGAGCCTCTGAAGTTGGATTTCCCTCGCGGGTGTTGGACAAAAATATTTTGCGTGAAATAAATTTTTGATTGTAAATTTGGTATGAAATGGACCATATACATTCTAATAAGTGCTTCTCTAATTAACCTATAAGAAAATTTTCACGGTCAGAAATTTCAGTAAACTTCCTAAAAAGATAACTTTTGTATAATATGTACTCTTATCACTTTTACCAAACCTCAAAGACCATCCGAGATTCTCTACACATCACAAGTCCTACTTACAAAACAAAACAAGAGCTGGGCACAGTTAATCGGAAAGTTAACATGCAAAAAATACATACATGCAAAAAGTAACTAGACTGACTGACTGACTAACTAACTAACTAACTAACTAACTAACTAACTAACTAACTAACTAACTGACTAACTAACTAACTAACTAACTAACTAACTAACTAACTAACTAACTAACTAACTAACTGACTGACTGACTAACTAACTAACTAACTAACTAACTAACTAACTAACTAACTAACTAACTAACTAACTAACTAACTAACTAACTAACTAACTAACTAACTAACTAACTAACTAACTAACTAACTTGTAAATTGTAACTTATAGGTTTTATAAAATAGGCCCCATATGACAATCAACAATTTCAATTGTTAACAACAATTTGGATATGTTGTTCTACACATATGTCGCTATCGCATGAACCAGAATAATTGAAATCCGAAAAAAAATAAATACAAAATGGCCGATTTGAAGATTTTTCACTTTTTTTTAACCGTAAATTGTTTAAAAAAAGCTAAATATTAATCAATAATTATTATTCTGGTTCATGCGATAGCGACACATGTTTAGAATAACATATCCAAATTTCAGCCCGATCGGTCCAATAGTTTTTTCGGAATCATGCACGCCAGGTCGAAAAACGTTGTTTCAAGAAAAACGCGTTTAGTTTTTGATCTAAAATACAGGGTGATCCATTTTAATCTACATATATCTTCTAAAATACTTTATTTACGAAAAAATGGTTTAGACAAAAGTTGACCAGGATCGAGAGGGCCATTTAACTGTACCATCAATTTTGACGTTAAGTTCAATTTTCAAGGTCATTTGCTTCAAACGCGCGCCAAATGCACGTTCGGCGCGTTCGAGATGCTTACGTTGTTTTGAGTTTGTCGATCTGTTCTTGATATTTATGACCAAAATAACGATTAATCCAACAATTCTACATATATTTATTATAAGAATTTGCACTTTTTAGAAAATCAATTTTTCAAAAATGTTCTTTGGTACTAACCCCTTAAGTTAGAAAGAAAGCTTGACTTTTTCTTGTGAAAAACACATCAAAAGGAATATGGGATGAAAAGTATTGGTGGAGTTATATGAGGTTGTATGAGCGCAGATGCCCCGCGCCAATTTGTCACAGCGCATCAGTGTTGACAGATTTGTCCAACAAAATTACCCTAACAGGCTGATCGAAAATACCCTACCGCTACCCTACGTTGATAAAGAAATTTTCCCACGGAGTGCTCGCTGAGTGCCTTTTTTTTTTTTTAGGTGACAGCGCTCCGGGCGACAATTCAAATCATATCGAATATTTCCCCCAGTAATTCCGTGCTAGTATTGTTACAAAATCTTGGAAAAAAAATACCCTACATTTTTCGAAATTACCGTACAAATACCGTACTTTTTTGTAAGATAATCGTACACCCTACGGCGCTCAAAATTACCGTACAAATACGGTAATTACCGTACGTTTGGCAACACTTCAGCGCATTGCGAAACTAGGTGTGCTACAATGTCTCGGTGGTTCTAATACTTGATAAAAATGATTTCGAGGTTAGAATTTCTATTTAATATTCTTTGATCTAGTGTAGGTAAAGTAAATTTTTTTCTTCAACACGTGCACGAAAACCACGTGTTTTCGCGCGTGTGAAGTGAGCTGAAAGTTGCTGTTTCCAGAGCAGTGAAATAAACTGGGAAAAAACTCTTAACAGTGAAAAAAACTCCAGCTGGAGGTAAAATAAACTCGCGACAGTACTGCCTCTGGCGAAGAATCTTGTAGTTGCACTATTCTAACCTCTGGAAACAGCAACTCTCAGCTCGCTTTACACGCTCTTAAACACATGGTTTCGTGCACTTTTTGAAGAAAATATCGTATGCAACTAGGGATACAGGCGTTTTTTTTATTGGCTATGTGTATCCCTTGATGCATAATATACTATTAAAGTGGTTTTTTTTCCTTTTAGGGAAAGTTTTTTTTCCCCGCCGGGGCTTCGCCCCTGACCTTATTGGTATTTACTCTTCGCCTTTATTTTAATAATTCTTCTAAGTGTTGTACAATATAAAAATACTACAATTGATTTAAGTATGAAAAAAAGGACCAGCGCAAATATTAATGCGATAAAACAACGATTTATAGCTAAGCGAGATCAATCATTGTCAAACTTAATTATACGTAAGGTCTTAAATTATAATGTCAAAGAATTCACTTCTAATTATTTATTATGACTAGAAATACAAAACAAAAGCGAATTAGGTGAAAACTATAACTACAGGTGGAATCTATTGGTTTTTCCGCGCCATGGCAAGTTGGTGCGGTGTATCCGCGCTCGTACAACTTCATATAACTCCACCATATTTTCCATCCCATATTTTCTCTGGTATTTTTTTCATCAGAAAAAGACAAGCTTTCTTTTTAGATGAATTAAATCTAGCTGTGAATTCGATCTCGGGTGTTCCATTTAACTATATTTATATTTTTTTGTGCACATTTTTGACCACTTTGCTTCCTCATTATGATAATGTTGGAAATAAATTTGCTTCCTCATAGAGGAAGCATTAACGATTTGTTAATTTATTAAAATTAACTTTTATTTAAAAATATATACCTACTTTACTTTTAACCTCATTTGAATGAAGTTTAAATCAAATATTTATCGCCTTTCCTAAGAATGAAAATATTTTCCTGTGTAAATAACATTATTTGAATTCTTTTATAAAAAAATGAGAATTTTCAAAATTAAAAATAATCATAATTTTCTTAAAATTCAATAAAATTCATTAATCATACTGATCAATCGATTCGTTTTGATGCAAGGAATCTTTCTTTCTTGTATATAAGCTTTAAATTTTCATTATTTGAGAAGTTATAGTCGAAAAATCAATTTTACAAAAATTCAAAATCTACATAAAAATTTTAAAATTCAATATTTAAAAAAATCCTTTGATAGGTTTTGAGACATTGGTGGTGCCAATATACCCTACAAATCTCATCAATGTATCTACAACTGTCTTTAAGTTAATAGGGCGACAAAAAATGGCAACATCCATACACACAAACACACACACCCATTCTTCCGAACAATTGATTAGAATGTTGTATTAGATATTTATCACGTGAGGAAAGTTTAATTAAACGATTTTTAAAATATTAAAAAATGTATCGAAAACAAAGCTTCCTCTATGAGGAAGCAAAATATAAAAAATGTCGCATTGGAAGAAAAACTCGAAATCGTTCTTAAACATGAAAAATTAAGGTGAAATAATTTTTTAATTGTATAGTGATTGTTTTTCTTGTAAACTTCGTGCTCATCGTGCTCTCTTAATCTTAACTATCGGAATTTCGCAGATTCAAATTGAGAGAGCAAATTTGAATCAACAATGTACGTGAGATTTTAGAAACATTTCGCTACATCTCCTTTTTTTAGAGATGAATTTTAAAAAATTTTTAAGAGAACTCAAAAATCGGCAAAAAAATCCCTAGGCACATCCTCATCTACCTATGAAATCAAAGAAATGAATGATCAGATTCTTCCTCTTATATTGCGGCCCAATACTTTTGTTAAACATTCTCGATGTAAATCCTTAAATAATTTTTTGCTTTTACACATATCAGCCAGAATATTATCCAAGGATTATTTAATCAAAAAATATCAAGAACATGCGAGTATTTATTTGCAGAGATTTTCCTTATGTCTCTACGTGATTTATATTCCAAAATACAAGTTTAAATGCGCACGCGCAGCTTTCCATACAGGTGATGATATAATAGTTATATCGGATGCAACTTTAGTAAATGGACGTTAGAATTAATGGGACGGAGCACAACCCCCCCTTGTCGGGCAACGCGTAAGTAAGAGGGTAAGAACACCGCGCATGCTCTCCCAAATTTCCTGGGGGATAGATGGTGATTGTTGTATTTATTTTGATAGTTGAAAGTGCGTTTCTTTTAAAATATTAACCAAATAAATGTAGTAGTATGCTCATGTCTCATACGCGTACTATTAGCCAATGCAGAGTTACCCCCCAAAAAAAGGTGGGTACTTCGTTCCCCCCGATGTACCATATCGACCCCTTCGCCTAAGATGGAACTTTGTGCTCCATCCCGTTTAATTCTTACACCCAAATTTATCGTAGAATACATCAGTTCATCTAACATATCCTCCAAAGGATCTGTCCAAATAAATATACAAACGATATTTGTTAGATTTTTTGTCATATAATTTCTACTTAAAGCAAATCTGAATTTTTTATGTTATTAATTTCTGAAATTAGAGATTATACAACATACTTTCAAAATGGATGTTAATTTTTTTTAGAGTGGAAAATTTATTTCAATATGTCGGATATAGTTTTGAGCACGAAACCTTATCAGTTAGTGAACTTTATTCGCTCGGATAGAAAGCCAGTCACAAGATCTGTAGACAATACTCGGTTCAAATGGATTAGATATATAAAGATTTGTCACAAAATATATGCTGGAACCATACACAGTGGAAATTATATAGTAGAGCCGATTCTTACAACTGGCGTGGTATCACGCCAGTTGCTAATATTGGCTAGCCAAAGCTGGCGTAGTACTGACTTTACCATTGGGTCCGTATTCTATCAAATGCAAATTCCAATATCGGCAGTCAAGCCCAGTATTGGTACGAAACTGGCATGGATCTAAACATTTTCCAAATTTACAATTATCAAAATTATAAAATTCAGCTATTTTCGCAAAAAGCCTTAAAAGAGCACCGAGGCGAAAGCTCGACAAAAGAAGCTCGATTGGCGAAAAAAATAAGAGAAGACATTGAAAAAGGTGAAGAAGAATACCTTTTTTATGGTGCAGGCATAGCTGATTAGTGTCGAATTGAATAAATAGCTTTAAGTAGAGAAAAAATCCAATATTCCGTCAACTTCAATCGCGTTTTTCTCGAAAAGTTATTTTTCAGATTTTCCGAGTTTGCGGACACGATTATTGAGTGAGTTTTCAACCTAAAAAAATGTTTAAAAAACTTTTTTAAAGGGAATTAAATTCTCGAGTCTGTAAACCTCTCGGATTTTATTTAAAAAATTTATTTATCCACGTATTTGATAAAATAAAAAAAATTTACTCAAAAATTTGTTCAAATGTCCGCCGTTTTGTTAAAAATTTCTATTATATTTGAAATTGAGGTTCAAAGACTAGGTATTAGTGTTATAAAACTAAAAAAATTTGGGTCCCATTTTTCAGACAAACCTTACAAGCGTGAGAGTGTCCGAAAATTCATGCCAAAAAAAAGAAACATCACAACTTCAATAGGACACGAGCATAGTATTTATGACAATTAGTTCATAAATAAATTTTTTTTACTTCTTCGAATTGTTAATGAAATGCTCTCAAAATTTCAATAAAAAATATCTTATAGTTTTTTCAAAATAATTTCCCAAAGTTCACATTCATTTTTCGCCGTTTATATGAGGATACCCCCTTAAAAGAACTTCAAATATATTGAATAAAATATTTTGTAAAATGCGTATTTTTCAAACTACACTCCTCTCCCAATCGACGGCACCGCTCAGGTGTTGAGTGCCAATGATCAGGCGAGCACTCTGACGTTACCACTCAGGATCGCATTATGTATACTTTAAGTGTTGGGGTTGAAATTAGAGTGATATAAAAATGAGTCAAATTTACAGTTTTAAATGTCAAAATTGTTCATTAAAGTTTATTTTTTGAATGTCACAATTAGCGCGCCGTAACACCGTTTTCAAACCGAACACATGATGTGAGGTTTGAAGCACATTCGTTGTGGACGAAGTGAAATAATATATACAATTCAAAATTGCCTATTGGTATTGTAATCGGTATCACGCGCAAAGATGAACGGACAAAGAATGACGTTTTTATTTCTTTTTCAAAAACCATGGAGATTCTCTAACTTTTTTCTTTTAAACAAAACATAATCAGAACATAAAAAATAACAAGACACATTCTTCCATACGATTATTTGGCGGTATCGATTTGAATCTATTTAAAAAGTATTAAATCTAATTCTTATTTTTAATTTTCTACATTAAACGCAGAGTCGAAAGGAACTTAACACGCTCAGAAGTCGGATGAGATCCCAAAAAAACAAAAAGAGGCTTAGAGCTTTTTCTTTTTTAAATTTTGCAAATCTCTCCCTTTCTCTTGCGACTATGACTATCCTCCCCACTCGAAGTCTTAAGATTCAGGGGCGTAGCTTGCCCCCTTTTCCGGTGGCGCGCCGTCTACCACCACGCTCCTCGTCTTTTTAGCATCTTAAGCTCTCTCTTTGCTGGTGGTCCATAACCCTTTTGTTCTTTCAAATTTCCAACTTTAGGGCGTGCGTCCCAAGTTGCGTTATTCGTGCAGAGCCCATGAGTCTTCTTAATTGAGTAATTAAGCGCTCATGTACTTCTGCTTATCTGAGGGCGATGATAGCGATTTTGCGGTGCGTTTTTTTAATTTTTGCACGGGCATTGCAAGATCGAGGGGTTTTTAATTATTTCTTTATTTCCATTAAAGGAGCCCATCCGACATTCCAGTAACAAAAAGCCTTAATTGCTTAAAAAGAGTTTTTTTCGCTTAGATTTACGCTGTACGGGATTTTCATCTTCGTTTTATATTTTCAAGGAGGCAAGCAAAAAGCAAAAAAAACACATGGTGAAGACTTGAGACGGCCCGGTGATTAATTGTCTTATTGTTTTTTGTATTGATTTTTTTAGAAGAATTATACGAGTGTCCCAAAACATCACTCTCGCACATTTTTTGGGGATTTCCACGCATTTAATAGATAGATTTAAGACCTTTGCGCTTTTCGTTCGGAACATTAAGATTCTCTAATTCCTATAGTATGCAGGCTACACAGTACGGCGCTGACTTCGAGGTCACTTTGAGCGTCGGCACTTCAGTGTTGGCTGTCAAGGGACGCTCGGGGGAGAGTCAGAATCAGCCAAGCGTGAAAAGTGCCGTCGATCGGAGTGCCGTCGATCGGAAGATGAGTGTACCGAGCAACAAAGTTGATCAATCAGAAACACTATTTAGGCCGTCGAAAATTCGTAACTCACAGCGAGAATATATGTGTTTATGATTGATAAACTTTGTTGCTTGGAAGTTTGAAAACTACGCATTTAAGGGGTTATTCTACTTTATAAGCTGAAGAAAAGAGCTATTTTTGAACATTTTTTTTTGAGTATATCATGACGAATATGGAAATAAATATTTTTCGGTATGATAAAACATGTATTAAACTACATAAAAAATTTTTTTTTATTAACTTTATTCAACGTTTATATTAAAAATAATGATTGTGCGTAGGCTTCTCAAAATCAAAAGGGTAAACGGTACCAGGGATATCTCGGTAACGGCTAGCTGAAAAAAAAAACCGAAGTGGGTTTGCTTCAGTATTACTAAAATTAGGCCTGTTGCCTATAATAATTAATATTTATGAAAAAATAACAAAATGGCGGACAAAAATTTAAAAAAAAATACATTTTTTTCACTGTTTTTTTGTTTAAAAAATTAGTAAAAATGTTATTTTTTAATATATTATAGACAACACACCTAGTTCAATATGTGTAGAATGTGTGGCTTAAATTTTATAAGGATCGGTCGAATAGTTTTCATAAAATCCTTGGTACCGTTTTAAAAACGCTTTTTTGAGAAAAACGCATTTAAAACAATAACAATGCAATAAAATAAATAAAAAACAATTTTTTTACGTATTTTAAGACATGTTTTATCATACCTAAAAATATTTATATCCATATCTTTCTTGACATATTAAAAAAAAATGTTGAAAAATAGCTCTTTTTTTATGCGTATAAAGTAGAATAACCCCTTAACAACATTTTGTAATCAGTGTCTTCAGATCGTGGGATTTTTCGGCCCCCACTCTACGACCCACGAGCTCATGCTATCTTTCTCTATCAACAGGTTCGTGACTGTTGCTAGACAGAGAAAGCATGAGCTCGTGGGTCATAGAGTGGGGTCCGAAAAATCCCACGATCTGGAGACACTGTTTGTAATTATAGTTTTCTACTTACTTTTTGTTCTAGTATTTGTGGTTTCATTTAATAAAAGAGCCCGCGAAACACTGTATAAACTCAAGTCCCTCAAATGTCACAAACATCTTTCTCAGTAAGCACGTGATAACACTGCGCATGCTATGGCGCTCGGCATTTGATTGGTTGCTTTTGGCGACCAGTTAAAAATACTGAAACATGTTAAGAAACATAGAGAGAAGGAATTTGGTGAAATTGGAAGAGGCCTCTAGTTTCGATTTCGTGACATTTCAAATCATCCTAATTTTTTCCAAGAAAATTCGATGACGCAGAAGGTGAAATTAGTAAGAATTCTATGGTCGAAATTCTATGGATGAAAGTCCTCACCATTCAGGTACTGATTCAGAAACTGAGAATTGTGTCAGCGATACAAGTTTTAGGATTCCATATAAAAAATTTTCTAAAGGACACGATTTTTCACAAACGCAAAAAGATAAACCTGGAAATTGCAATTATTTGAATAATTTCTAACTGTTGAAGTTGCATTCATTTTTACATACTATATTCAAATATAATTAAAAAATTATTATACAGGCAAGACTAGACTAACAAGACGTGTGAACGAATTTAATAAGGTAGCACAAAAGGAGATAAAAACGATTTTGGAAATAGATGAAAATGCGCACAACGTAAATAAGAAACTTTATCGAGAGGAATATGATCTTAAGGACATGTATTACTTACCCGATCCCTACCTTACCGACATTTTTTTCTCTGTAACGCTACGTCTATGCAAATTTATAAAATTAAAGAAAATATGCTAATGTATGTTTGTCTGGTCTTAAATTTTTGTAAAAATAAAAAAAAATTTTTTTTTTAATTTTTGTTTTTATAAATGTTAATATTTAGGACCAGACAAACGTACCTTAAGGCTTTAGCTTCAAATATAGAAATTTTCAATGTGGTACCTCAATAAATGTAGACGTAGCGTTACAGAGAAAAAAATGTCGGTAAGGTAGGGATCGGATAAGTAATACATGCTCTTAAGGGCATGTGTTACTTACCATATGAGCCAATTTAAAAAACCCCGTTTTTTTTCTACAGTTTTTACATTTTCAAAAAAATTTAAGTCAACATCCGTCCGTGTTCATGTTCTTGACGGATGTTGACTATAATTTTTTTGAAAATGTAAAAATTATAGGAAAAAAACCGGGTTTAAAACTTTGCTCATATGGTAAGTAACAAATGCCCTTAAGCTGCCACTAAAAAATCTGGAGCATTTTCAATTATACGATGGACGGCTTGCAACAGATGAAGAATGCTGTCATCGATTCGTAAATTTTTCTTCTTTATACATTTGTTACAATTTGCCTTCGTTTTTTTAATTTTTCGCTTTTTTGCATTTTATACAATTTAAATATCTTTCTTAAAAACATAATTTCTTAATCTTACAGAAAACCAGTCTTCATTTCACCACAAGCAAGGACATATTGCACTTCGCAGAGCCTTGAACAATACTTTGAAAAAATTCTTCTACAGGGATTTGATAACGAACTTCACTACTGTTAAAAATGTGGAGAACAAGCACTTAATTAAAAGTACAACTTCTGCATATACTTACTGGGTAAATGACTAATTACAACCGTAATAAAATACTAATAAGAGACAACTAAAAATCTTATACTTATTTGGTGGTACGGGTCGGTAGAGCAAGTTTCACAAAACAAATAAAATTAATTATACCAACCAAAGGCAAAAGAGGGAGAATTTATAGGTTTTAGATAGAAAAAAATAGATAGAAGATATGAATAAGGGGCGCTTGATGATAAGGTTGTCGAATTCTCACTTTTATAGTCCCAAAATAGCGTGTAATTATTTCCTGTCAGAAACGGCGGACATTTGAACTTCCATGATGGAAAAAACTAAATATTGATTCCTGCTAGAGATATTTTGCAATTGACTGTAATCTGGTGCGCGATTCAAAATCGAATTAAATTGACCAATGGGAGAATTTCTCTAGCAGGAAGCCAACACGTACTGCGCGCGCAGGGTGCCACTGTCGCAGCTGTCAATACACGGAGAAAACTGGAGGGTCAACTATAGGACAGCCCTCCAAGACAGTCAACCCGACCATCTGGATATTCAATTTGAAAATATTCGATGGTCAGGTTGACCATCTCGATGGTCAGGTTGACCATCCTAGAAGGCTGTCCCATAGTTGACCCTCCAGAAGAACGATTTGACCCTCCAGATGAGCGATTTGACCCTCCAGTTTTCTCCGTGTATTTAGTTTCTTTCATCGTGGAAGACAAAATGTCAGTAGCTTCAAAAAAGTAGATTTTCTAGAGAAGTACGTAGCCGTTTTTTGATTTGATGTTAATTGCAATTATTATAAACAATTCACTGCTCTTTTTTTGGCAAAAAATGTAATTTTTTCAAAAGTGTACCATTTCTACAAAAATTTATATGAAAAAAAGTCCTACGTACTTCTCTAGCTAATGGTATATAGTTTTAAAAAAATTATGGGTTTTTATTCCAGGTCTCACAGTTTTACAAATATGAGTCCGCCCGAGGAGCACCTTTTCAATAACACTTTGCCGGAGATTACGTGTATCGCCGCCATTTTAGAAAACTTTAATGACAGTCTCAACCCTGTACGATGCAGAGAGCAGATTAATAAATAATAAATATTCATAATTGATTCGATAAATGAGTCTGAAGTAATTCCGCCAAGCGACAAGACCAGTAGTCTCCAGCGCCGTCAGCGCGGTGCTTTACCCTTTGTTTAATTTCTCGAAGACAACAACAAACGGCAAGATGAAATTTACAGCATCGAAAGATAAACACTTAAGCTTTCTTTTGAGACCAAAAAAAACATGCCTTTTTTCTACAAAAGTCAAAAATATTTTGATTTTCAAAAAATGGGTCAAATTTTCAATTTTTTTAAAAATGGTTATAACCATTCGATAGACCAGGATAAAAGCTATCAAAAACATGTTGGATCAAATTTGGTATATTCCATAGGAAAGGAGCTTAATCATGGCCGGTTTACCTAAGATGCCGCCTTGTGCGCTGTGAAAAATGCCGCTCTTTTATCTTAAAACTTCATGACATGTTAAAAATAATCTTCAAATATACAATTCACAGCTGAAATAAACATAAAGCATGTGTTTTAAATTTCTTTGTTGTTTAATTATAAGAGAATAATTACATATAGTACATGTTATTTAGGTATGCTTTCCCTTCTAAAACATGGTAACCTAACCCTGTTTTCCATTGGATTATTGGAATCTTATAGAAACCACGGTCGGGTTGACATGTTTACAAGGAAAGGCATACATGTCATCTACTCTATCACGCCTTACTCACGCCCTTCGAAAAAAAAAGAAAAAAAAATTAATTTTGCTTAAAATTTTGCCGCCCCACGAAATTTGCCGCCTTGTGCGTGCGCACCGCGCGCACCTATTGTAAATATAGGGCTGAGCTTAATACCTTCGAAATAGCACGGAACCGCACAAAATCGAAAAAATTCCCCTTCCCCTATCTTGGTAAATTTTTATGTAATCGAAAAAATTTTTTTCTCTAAAGTTGTACCTAGTAGGGCTATAATTTACCCAAGTTTGAGTTGGATCAGACAAAGTCGAATTCTGAGGGAGGTACACTTGAGGAATAATGCCCCATATGCATACCAACCATCGCATCAACGTGGGTCAGCCAATTTTGAGAAAATTAATTTTTTTAATTTTTCAAAAGTTGTTTATAATTATTGTAAAAAATTTCTTTTGATCCTATTATTTGGAGTAAATTAGTATAATAATATAGTCAATGTATCCCCATAATCTGGATCAAATACGTTCTGGGACAGGCCACCCATGCTTATCCTGCTACGAACTTTCTAAATATTTTTTACATTAGTGTAAAGAAATTATTACACCAAAATTTAATTAATTTTTTTTTTAAATTATTATTCGATCTTAATGCTTCCTCTATGAGGAAGAAAATCATTTAACATTGGTTAAAAACTTTTTTTGGAAGAAAAAAAACTGTATCTTTAGTTAATGATGTAAATTACGGATAGATGGCGACACATACTCCATTATTGTATATAATGTGGTTACTTCAAGCCCGAAACTTGTCTGGGGTAATTTTTACCCCACGTGAGTACTTACCAGTTAAAGGGTAAACATTCAAATTTTTATTGTTTTTCTGATTAAAATTATAAGTTTCAGAACTCAATTTTTCGAAATATTGATATTAATAGTATAAAACAATAAATAGAATCATTTTTTAAATTGCAAATAATATTTTTTTTTAGAATAGAATATTTCATTTACATATCGTGAAACTTAGTGCGTAACTATAATTTCTGACACAAAATACAAAAATATGTGCAATAATGTGAAATCAGTGTCAAAGGAGTGTCAAATAACAGAATAAATGTTTCCATGTGGCTAGAAGTTACACACACACACATTTGATGCACCATTTGTTGCTATCGTGTATTTACAGCACTTCTTATGTTAAATCCTAAATACATCTCAAATGCGGATTATGCAAAGACAAAAGCGATATATATAAGGAATATATATATATATATATATATATAAGGAATATATATATATATATAAGGAATATATATATAAGGAATGTGTAAGTTTGCATTGCAAAGTGCTTAAAATGTTAAGATTAGTTGTTGCTTCCACATAGAGGAAGATTTGTAGTGTTGACAAAATCCAGTTTCCTAAAAAAGGTTTTTTTGAACATATTTCAATGGCAATATATTATGGGGGTGTAACAAAATATTTAATTTTACAAGTTTTATGTAGTTTTATAATTTTAATGAAATTCATTTTTCTGCTATAAGTTTTAGAAAAATCAAAATTCAAAGAAGATGTAAAAAGAAAAAAAATTCCTTATCTCGAAACGAATCGATTGACCTATAAGTTTAATGTATTTCATTAAAAAATAAGAAAGTTATGGTTATTTATAATTTTGAAAGTTAATTTTTCGCCATATGTTTTCAAATAATCAAAATTTTGAGTTGACGTAAGGAAAATGAATACTTTTTGTGTCGAGACGAATCGATCGACCTGTATTATTAATACATTTCATTGAGAAATAAGAAAGTTATGGTTAATTGTATTTTTCAAAAATTAATTTTTCGACTATAATTTCTGAAATAATTAAAATTTAAAGCTGATGTAAAGAAAATGAAGATTCTTTGTGTCTAGACGAATCGATTCACCTAGTGTTACTGCAGGCCCTATGAGTAATTAAATTTTTAATTTTCTTATAGCCTACGCGTCACTTGATTCGTTTGTTGTGGCCGTGATCTCCCCTCCGTCCCTTCTTAGATTCTAAACCACATGCAAAACAATAGCGATACTACTCGCTAGAGTAAGAGAGAGAGAGCGAGATAGCTGATATTAATCATTTTCTCGTGCCACTTCCATTATGATTCTACTCTCCGGGTACCATCACGTCTTCATCCGACCAAAATTAATTTATAAAATATATAATTATTAACAAAAATCAAAAGTCAATTACCATAAATACCTTATAAATTTCCAATCCACCTCACAATAAATTTTGAAAGAAATTGGTTAAAATTATTGTTCTGATGATCGATAGCATCAGCCGATAGTTGAATCAATTAAATATCCTTTTTATCAAATGACATTAATAAAATTTTTAACTAATAATTAGCAATCTCAGTAATCATTTTCTAAATTCCCTAACTACCTTAAATGAAATTAACCTGTATTGTTTACTGAAGATTATATATCAATAAACAATACAGGTATAGCTCTAGTTCAATTAAAATGATTAATAAACAATTACCTCAAATACATACACTCGAATCTCCCAATAACGACGAAATTCCTTTTCTCAAATGGCACACCAATTGCGCATGCGTATTGCGTGTAATATAATATTTTTTAGCATTTCAAATTGCGCGCTAATAGAAACCAATCAGATCCCGGAGCGTAACGCATGCGAAGCGGTATCAAGTGAGATTTTAGGCCCATGCAGGTCGTTATTGAGAAAGGAATGCGGTCGCTATTGGGAGATTGTCGTTATTGGGAAGATCGTTATTGGGAGATTCGAGTGTATTTGTCAAAGAAATAAAATTTGAATTAAAAATCTAAGGTTACACAGGTGTTCCTTTTCATTATTAACACTGTCGGTTATTGCTGTTGATCTTAGGAATTATGATTTATAATAAAACGAAATTAAATGAATATCTAACGATGACTAGCGACAAATGGATACATTGTTTCTTTTAGTTGTTTGGGAAAAACTTTAAAAATTGATTAATAATTTTAAAACTTTCAGAAACAATAGTTAAGTAATTACCAAATAGTTAAAATAACGATAAAAATTATTATTATCAAAAATTAGAGATTTAAAAAAGGAAGTTCAGATTTAGTGACAGTATTAAATTAAATAAAAGAGTTCTATCTATTTCCGTTGCAAATCGTGAGACTTATTATTTTCTCATGGCTACAAAAATGCACGTGCACTTAAATTGTTTAGTCGGCATCACCTAATCAGCATCACGCCACCAACAGTCAGCGGATTGAATTTCGACTTCTCCTTCATCCCCTGCGGTACTCCTGCCGAACGAGCCAGAAAATTACAATAACTCTTTAGCATTCTTCGTCGGCTCCTTGACCGGTAAGGAGCTGTCGTCAGGGAATAAAAGGGATGTCAGAAATGACTCCCCCGCTCCGTCCGTTTTCCTTCGCGGTTGCGCGTCGCGGATGTCGCATTGAAGGCTAAGCCGACAAGGTGGGCATCAGGGAGTGTTTTGGAACGAAGAAGGTTTGAAAACCATAAAATTAACGCGAAAAACACTAGTGTTGGGACCTTCGATGCAGTATATTTCTGCATTTAAAAAGGAAGGCCAATCCTAGTCGGAATTAGCATCTCAAAACTATTCCGGGAAACTAGTTTAGTGCAACAAAAGGACTAAAAGTGTGTGCAATATTTTGATAATGGTTTCCGGGTTGGCCTTCGGTGCGACGGGAGTGGCACCGACTTAGTGTACTACAGGAAAGAAGTGTCAGAAATTTAATTTAATCCATTTTTTTTGTAGCATATGAGCCTAAACGCGTTGCATTTCACTCTCTCTCTCACTCTCTCCGCGTTTCACGGTCACGTAAATCCCAAAACGGGGGTTACTCGTCAACTGACTTAAATTTTATGCATATAAATAAATCGAAGGGTTTCTAGAATTGGCCATCAAATTACCACGCTCGGGAATTTAGGTGGTAGATTTAATTAACAAATTTCTATAGGTTATGATTTGAATTTCCATGTCCTAAAATTAATAATTTAGAAATTTGTGTGAATTAGTATGCAGGAAAAAAATAAACAATCAATTATTTTGAAACCTCAAAATAAAACATGAAAATCGAAATTTATTTGCAACCCCTAAGCCAAATTTCAGGAACCTTAGGGCGGTGAGCAGGCAAATCTCACCGTAGGAGACATGAAAAATAACGATCCCACTTAAAAATAAATATAAACATTCGAGAGAAATCTCGAATGATTGTTTGAATTCCTCCGACGAAAACACAAGCAAAATTTTAACATTTAGTCACTCTACCCAAAATTTTTAGCGTTCTAACAAAAATTATATAAACAAGCAATTGGAGTCATTCTAATAAAGTAATGTAATAGAAGGCGTGTCGGTTGGTAACACTAGAAGATTAATGCATTTCATAAAATATTAAAAATAAATAATCCTTGTTAAAAATAGTAGATTGTGCAACGAGTGGACGAAGTTGGCAATTCCACGAGTGTGAAGTTTGCCACGCGAGCGCAAAATTGAAAATATTTGAAACCAATTCTTTTTTAATTTACAAATTTTATGCACGGATGTTCGTAGTACTCAAAAATTCGAACAATTTTTTCTAATGACTTTTTTTGATGAATAAAAATTAAAAGACTTATAGCATTTTGAAAATCCAAAAAAATGAAAAAAAAAAACTTAATTTAGAAGCCAAACAACGCACGATGAAAAAAAGTCTAAAGGTGAAAAATGTTTCTTTTTGAACCACCTATAAAATCGGCATAACAACTTTTTGAATTTCTTCAAAAAATAGAAAATTCAAATTTTGAGCCAAATAACGCGAGATGCAGAGAAAATTATAAGAAACATAGTTATTGGTTTTAAAAATACCTACAAGTTCTCCTTTGGCCATTTTTCAATAGGATGCACAGTGGGCCAGGAGACCAGGTTTTGTGGTCAAAATTCGATTTTTGAATTTGAAAAAAATGAAGTAAAGTACTGAATTCAGGACTAATTGAAGTACTATTGACGATAATTATATGTCGATTGATCAGTTTTTGTTTCGATGATTCAGGCACAACGTAGAAAATCTTATTACAATTCGTAGTATTACTGACGTTAGGGAAATACAATTTTTTATGTTAAGAAATTGATTTCTAACCTCCTACTTCGATTTATTTAATTCACCAAGGTGTTAAATTTGTAAGAAAACAGTTCATTTTGTAATTTTTAATTGCAGTCAAATACAATCACACTATTAGTAAATGAAAAACAAGAGTTTTCATCAAAGCACCTTCTTCCGATTGTTCATAATCCGACATAACGCAACATATTGAGTTCTAAAATATATGAATGTCTACCTTAGGATGTGCACTTGAGGTTAAGTGTGCCCATTTTTGCTCCTTTTCATTTGTGTCGCTGCTTATAGTATATTTACATAGCCGCGCGCGGGCTGGCTCACCGACATTTGTTGTTCCAATTACATCAACGCGGACCGCGGACGAGCGAGCTTACTTGTTTCAGTAATCTTCTTTCCGTCCACATTCCTTGCGCATAAATGACATTAATAAAATGATACTTAACACTGTTAATGTATACATTATATGTATATGCAAAATATAAACTTTTTGAATAAGTCAACCCGAAACATCCTGTTCCGACATAGAAGATCGAGAAGGTTTTTCAGACGCTGAAATGCTTCTAGATGAAATTGAATTGACCGATGAGGAGGAAGATGGAACTTAAGATAATTCGTAAGCGAAACCGACCCGAAAACCCCCCAAAACCCAATTCTTAGCCAATTCCGTAGAATTTTTAATTTTTAATTACATATTCGTAATCAGCGACCCCAAAAACCCCCGAGTAACTATTTTTAGTCAAATTCGTAGACTTATCAAAATCTTCCCGCCATATTGGATCCGCCATTTTGAATTTTGAATTTTTGATTACACATTCGTAATCAGCGATCCCAAATACCCTCGAGTAACTATTTTCAGCCAAATTCGTAGACTTTTTGAATTTTGATTTCAAAATCGAATCTTGGCCACAAGACCGGGTCGCATGGCCCACTCTGGGATGAGTAGTTTTCGTTTTAATCATGAAAAATATTGATAAGCAGAGCAAGCATCCCCAAGAGCGCAAGCGTCGCGACGCTTATATACAGGGTGTCTAAAAAGTCCCGGGACGGATGGATATTTCCTCAGGTAAAATATTTTTCAAAAAAGTGAAGGTCATTCCTGAAGTAAATTTCATCGAGGAATTCAACGGTGACCTTCATTTTGAACTTGAAGTTGACCTTCATGGCTTTTTGAAGGTCAACTTTGTTTTCTTGAATGGAAACCCCCTTTTTTTACATCTGCAATCGATAGAGCGGAAAAATTTACGTTCAAGTATGTACCCAAGTCATAGGTCAATTGTAACATTCAAGGTCAATCAAAGTTCATTTGAAATTAACAAAGTTTTCCAAGATGTCAGTGTAATTCCTGAAGTAAATTTCAACGGGAAATTCAATGATAATCTTTAATTTGACCTTGACGATCACATGCAAGGTTTTTTCAAGTTTAACTTGGTTTATTTTTAATTGGAACCCTGTTTTTTACCTCTGAAGTTGATAAAGCGGGAAGTTTTGCCCTCAAATATGTACCCAAGTCGAAGGTCCATTGCAAATGTTGAAGGTCAATCGAAGGTCATTTGAAATTAACAAAGTTTTCCAATTGGTCAGTGTAATTCCTGTAATATGCAGCTTTTACCTGTCGCAGATGAAACATGAAGAAAATGTCACATGCTACAGATGTGACCAGCCATAGCTGTTTCTTGTTGTAAAGGCTGCATATTACAACTGTGACATCTGTCACTCGTGTCAAGTCTCCCCAGCAGCAGCTTTCCTCCACGAAAATTTTCTAAGTAATTGTAAAGATGACAAAGGTCAAATTAAAGATTATCATTGAATTTCCCGATGAAATTTACTTCAGGAATTACACTGACCTCTTGGAAAATTTGTTAATTTTAAATGACCTGTGATTGACCTTGAATGTTACAATAGACCTATGACTTGGGTACATACTTAAACGTAAAATTTTCCGCTCTATCGATTGCAGATGTAAAAAAAGGAGGTTTCCATTCAAGAAAACAAAGTTGACCTTCAAAAAGCCATGAAGGTCAACTTCAAGGTCAAAATGAAGATCACCGTTGAATTCCTCGATGAAATTTCCTTCAGGAATGACCTTCACTTTTTTGAAAAATATTTTACCTGAGGAAATATCCAACCGTCCCGGGACTTTTTAGACACCCTGTATATAAGCGTCGCGTCATAATAATTTCGTCTCTCAAATTTAATATTGTATCAAACTTTTTTTGTCTCTAAAATTGAACTTTTAATATTGCTAATATTATTCTTAACGGCTAAAACTATAAAAACCGTGGGTAGAAGGTTGGCTAACGAATTTGATTTATATATTTTTAAATTTAATAGGCAGGTACACCAAAAGAGATTTAAATTAAAACAATAGACCGCATTACAGACATATACATATGGCTCATTACAAATAAAAGGTAAATTTTGACTACTACGAATGTTGAGATGGCAATGATCGATTTTGGGTTCGAAACTAATTTTTTTCTACTGTCTGAGGTGTGAAATATACGAAAATCATAGTGGTTACGCAGTTGGAAGTAGTTATTTTCAAGGATGAACCGTTTTGTGTCAGAAATTAACAAACTTTAAAAATTTTCTGCCTCGGCATAAAAATACCTTATTTTATTAAAAACATTGTCAATTTTGTCATTTTTTAGTATCAGATATCAAATAAGTATAAATATATGTGCAAAATCAAGTTTTATTTACAATTTAGTCCAAAACATCAACCAAAAGGCAGGAAAAATGAATTTTTCTTCTCATTTTTGTTTGAAAAGAATATTTTAAACATATTTTATAAGTTTTATACAAATATTATAATAGAAAGATCATTTACTAACTAAAAAATGAAAATACTAATGCCTAATTACATATCTCTCACTTGATGTGGGGACAATAGTGGACATTTCGTAACAATGCATAATTTTTATATACAATATAAAAGTTATTTATTCTTAATACAATATCATAGTTCGTAATAAGTTTAAAATTATAATTTTTTATTTTTATAAAATATTTAAATTATTTTAATAACTTTTCGATTTTCCTGAGCAACTTGCCGATTCACTTCTAACTTTCTTTTCAGAGCATTTAACTTTTCATTTTGGTTAGTCTGTAAACAAATTAAGATTCAAATTTAATCTAACTGCACCTAGAATATGATGAAAGAGTATAAATGTATTTTCGGGGACAGTAGTGGACACTTTGCACTTGCTTGCTTCTCCTTACGAAAAGGATAGGTTTAAAACATCGCGGCTAGTCGCATTCGTAAGTGAATTGAAAACAATAAGTAATGGTACGTTTATGACATAATTAAAAAAATTTCTTACAATTTTCCAAGTGGGACAGTAGTGGACACCCGTTGCACAATAATCCTTAGAATTCCATTCTGCCTTCCCATAAAAATGACGTTTCCATAATTAAAACAATATAGTGGTTTCGTTTACTTGAGAACAGCTGTTTACTTTGGATGCATGGGCATTTGGGCAAAGCCAACAGTTTTGTCATACACACAAAATTTTACGCGAAGGCAAAATTAAAAAAATGAAAATTAGGGACACGTTTTCGCTCATTTTTTTTGTAGATATAATCATAATCTGCTAGAATAAATGAGTGAATATCAAATTACTAGGCTTATATTTTAATACAAAATTTATTTTGTATAGTATAACTGAAAGAAAATTGAATATAGATTACAAGATAACATATCGTAAGTGCCCTGGGGACAGGGACAGTAGTGGCCATTTTGCCTGCTTTTAGGTCTGCCATTCAGTTCTAAATTGATTTTCAACATTAATAAGTTTGAATATTAGTATATAATACTTCATTTTAATATAATAATCACAAAAGTTGCAAAATAAAATCGTAAAAATATGTTTTTTGGCAGAGGGACATGAAAGTTACCTTTTATTTGGAATGAGCCATATACACAGTGTTCGTCATGTATACCTTAACATTTGTCACTTTATTTTTGCAAGCATTCAATGCAAAATCCTGGTGAAAAATGTTATGGCATATATAGGGCATTATTCCTCAAGTGTACCAACGTCAGAATTCGACTTTGTCTGATCGAACTCAAACTTGGGTAAATTATAGTCTTACTAGTTAAAACTTTAGAGGAAAAAGATTTTTCGATTGGATAAAAATTTACCGAGACAGGGGAGGGGGAATTTTTCGAATTTTTTCGATTTTGTGCGGTTTCGTGCTATTTCGAAGGTACACGCCACATAATGTCATTTATGTTATATATACCATTATATTTACCATTAGACTAATGGTAAATTGGCGACCCTGCGAAACAGCTGACAGGTGCAGTAACTATTCAAGTAACTAGCACATATGTAGTACGCGATTTATAAAACTTCTTTTTTTACACGATTTTCGTAAGTGCTCGGGCTTTGAAGTGCATAGCGAGATTCGGAAAATTTTTCTGAGTGAGTGACGCACCCTCCGAGTGAAGTTTTGTGCCTTTTTTGCTCGGACAGGGACTTGGCAAAATGTAAGTACTGTTTACCCGCACCCCTCAACCCGCGTCTCCTCACTTGTAAAAATTCACTTTTTAGCCAAACAAATTTCTTTTTGCAGAAAATAAGCAGATAGCCCCTGTCGTACAACCAAAATGTTGTCGATAAAAAAAACGACACTTCAAACACATCATTTTTGCAACCTCAAACACCGCGTATTGCTAAGATGTGGACACAATGGCGGATTTTAAGGCATTCCACAGATTTTGCTATTTTTCTGTGTTTGTTTACATGTTTTCGTGAAATGCTGCAACAGGCTTAATAGGGAAACTAAAACTGAAACAATGTACAATCACTCATGTATAGACGCACTTCACCCAGTAGCCTACAAGTGCAATCCTTTAATAGTTAAAGGATTTCTTTTCATAGTCAAAAGAAATCATTTATTGGTAAAATTATTTTCGTTTTGCACTTCGCAGCTGAGTTTTTTAACAGTGAAACTGT
>UCOK01019451.1:0-23323 GCA_900474325.1 Synergus umbraculus
CAAGATGAAATTTACAGCATCGAAAGATAAAGACGTAAACTTTATTTTGAGATTAAAAAAAAAACCATGCCTTTTTTCTGCAAAAGTCAAAACTACTTTTATTTTCAAAAAAATCGGTCAAATTTCCAATTTTTTTAAAAATGATTATAACCATTCGATAGACCAGGAAAAAAGCTATCAAAAACATGTGGGACAAAATTTTGTATATTCCATAGAAAAGGAGCTTAATGCCTTCGAAATAGCACGGAACCGCACAAAATCGAAAAAATTCGAAAAATCCCCTATCTTACCTAGTAGGACTATACTTTACTCAAGTTTGAGTTCGATCAGACAAAGTATTAATGCAAGTATTAATATACTAATAATACGCTAATTTTAAGGTACATGTATGAACGAATACAATTCGTTTACAGTTTGAGATGCTATATTGGTTACTTCCACGTAGTGCATTTTAGAAACAATTTCATTGAAATTATTTCCTTTAAATTAATAATTAATTATTTAATTATTAAGTCTAAGTCAAGAAGGGCGTATCATTATATGGGTCACGTGATCGATAGGGATCAAGAAGGGTATATCGCAATTTGGTCACATGACCCCATATGAATGAATTCCTGAGGCTGGCGTCCCATGATTGCGTTTTGCGTTGCGTCATAATGAGAGAGAAAGAGACAGAAGTATACTTTTGTCTTCTTTTCTCTCATTATGACGCAACGCAAAACGCAATCATGGGACGCCAGCCTGACACAACGCCTGCTACAGCGGCGGTCTAGGGGGGTCACGTGATCAAGATAACGTGATTGAGGTGGTCACGTGACCCCATGAGAAAATGGATTCTTACCTAACCTAACCCTAAACCTTAATTAACCTAACCTGACCTGCGGCTGCGGTGGCATAGGGGGTCTCTTTGAGGGGGCCTTCTCGTGATCGATGTCACGTGATCGAGTGGGTCACGTGACCCCATGAACCTAACCCTAAAACTAACTTAACCTAACCTAATCTAGGTGGGGTCTTCTTAGGGGTATTCTCTTGATCGAGGTCACGTGATCAAGATTGTCATGTGACCCCATGAGGGGATGAATTCTTACCTAACCTAACCGAAGCTGACGACGGATTCCCACTGGGCTAGTACTCTCTTGGAGGCCTGTGAAAGGAAAGTGTCATGAGAATTGACCAAGCCCGGTGGCGGCGCCACCTATGTTGTTGTGCTACATGGCGTAAAAATTCAAAGTAAACATATACATATTAATCAATTTTCATGAAATTAACAATTATCTTGCCGTTTTTTTGTATAAAGATCAAATTTTTTCATATCTTTTAAATTATTATAATGAGTACTACCGAAAATAGTGAACTGCACTGTTTTTAGATGCAAATCTAAATACATTTTTTTCAAACTAAAAGCTATAACTAAAGCTCATATATATGGGTGATTCTCCACAAACAGGGCACTTTTATATCCAAAGGATATATTAGTAAAACTATTCGTAGAAAAATTATAAAACTTGTTGAAGATCTTCATTTTAATGCCTTATAATGTGTTCCCATGTAAAATTCAGATTATGTGATCAAAAATCAGAATAAAACACCATTTTATACTAAAAAAACGGGTTTGAAGCATGTCCACGTATACCAAATGCATTTTTCAGCCACATATTTAAAATATATAGAGCACTTTTTTGAAATTCATGCTTAACAGTCTTACAATATAGCTAAAAAGGTACAATTTTTTACAGTAATATTTTAATTTAACTATAACATTCATAACAATATATATCAAAATATGGATGTCTCTGAAAACAGTGTAGAGGTCACGACAATACACTATTAAGATTAATTATTTCGGTCCGGCGTATTTTTATTAATTCGATTGTCGTGACTGGGCATATCTTTTATATTTTTCATTAGAATAGAGTGAATCAAGTATGGAAATATCGTGTGAAACGGAATAAAACTTTTTGCAAAAGGATTTTATGATTAATTCTGTTTTCAATCTGTGAAAGCATTTTTTGTGTTATTTTCAATTGGCGTGACTTCAATTCTCGTGACCATCTTTTAGACATCTCAGGGCTGAACCAATAGAAAATATTACCCGTCTAATAAAATTTTGTAAAAAAAATTATTCTAACCATGATTCTGTAAACGAATGATGTTTTTTTGGTTAGATCCTCCTTTCTTAAAAAATGGATGATCTGTCGAGTGTCCGCAGTTTATTCGTGATCTGATTGGTTGAGAGATGGTCACGTGGGATCGTCACAAGTGCATAACGTGAAGTAATCATATAGGCGCGCGAAGCGCGCAATGATGTTCTAGTAAAAAATAAAATAAATTAATGCAACAATTTCAGTGATTTTAAATGTAAAATAAATTAAATTTTCATTTTTGAATCCTTTGATACTACGATCCTGAAATTCTAAATTTCGTTAAAGGTTTTATTCACACCTTGTTTACATTGTGAGTTGTGAGCTGAAAGTATTTTTATATAGATGAAAAATGCCAAAGTGTAATAAGAAAGCATTGATTTCGCCTAATATTTTGCAATTAAAAAAAGAGAAAAGAGCTGAAGCTGCAAGAAAAAAAAAGGAAAAGGCTAAAACTAAAGTGAAACGTCATTTCAGGTATAGATTTATAGTTTTTTCTTCCAAAAAACGAAACCTTAAATTTAAAATCGATGATAAATATCTTTCTAATAATTTCAGAAATATTTTTTCATAATATTTTTATTGATTATATAAATGAGTAATATTTTTTATATTTAATTATACCGAAAATTTTACGAAATTGTTAATACATGTTAAGAATAAATATTTTGTGTAAAAAATGATTAATGTGTGTAATTTTGATCTCAATAATTATTCGCGAAACAAGGCGAATAACAAAAATTTAATGAATTTGGAAAAAAAATTTTTTTTTTTAAATGCCCTAGAAACTTTTGAAATAAACTTTAAGCGTGGCTCCTTTCAGAAACTCTTTTTAGGATGCTAATACAACTAATGATTGCAAAAAGCAATCATTTGAACGACTTTTTTTTTAATACTATTTCCAAAAGTGCCCTATTTTTGGAGAATTTCCCATATCTTTTAATTAAATGTATTTAAAAATCTACTCAAAAATTATAAAAACCCACGGATAAGTTATAATAAAACGAACTTGTACAAATAAACTATTCATTTATTTAAAAATTATTTTGTAGTAGCAACATTAAAACTTTGTTTCAAAATTAACATTGCAGAAGTTATACATATATATAGTTTCTCATATTTTATACATCAGTCTTTGTAAATAATACTTTCGCATTGGCTTTTTAATGTGCCACTAGATTTGCAGCTTTCTTTTTTTGCAGGTTTTGCTTTTTTTCGTGGACCATTTTCGATTTTGCAAACCGGGGCATTCTGTTTTGTATATGGAAATTTATTAAATAAGACGGAACATCTTCTGCATGTTCGGAACAGGGGAATTTATATTTTTGTTCATTTATATCATATAAAACTAAATCAAAAACTTTGGTCTTTTTGCAGTGTTTAATAAAAGAAGTTTCGACATCTTTCAAAAAATTAAACAATCGTTTGTTAGGATGACGAAGCTTTTGATCTTCATCGAAAGGTATTAACTTGGTAAGCGGATGATTTTGAACCTGCAAAGTGTCTTCCTCTGAGTAGAAAAACGCAGAGCTGCAAATTTCGAAAGTAGTACATTTTTCTAGGTTTTTGCAAACGTATCCCGTAACGAATTACATTACCCGGTAAGAAGGAGTTGATTGAAATGAATTGAAATGATTTCGAAAGTGTTCAAAAACGACATTGGTTTCAATTAAAAGTGTTGTGAATTTTAGCTAAATTGTGAACATTTCAATGCAGATCAATTGTGTAGAATTGAATTTATATTGAAATGTTGACAATTGTATGTCAGGAAAGGATTAAATTGACTGCAATCGCCTTAGAGAATTAAAAAGAATTAAATTGACTTTAAATCAATCACGTCCGTGAAAATTAAAACATGTACATTTTTGGTCGCGATATTTAACAGGATTGAGACAATAACAAACGTAAATCGGTAAAATGAATTGAAGTGTTTCATTCAAAGATGACATTGATTGAGATTAAAAGAGTTGAAAAATCGCCGATATTCCAACTCATTTCTATCTAGTTCAATCAACTCCTTCTTATCGGGTAAACAATCTAAGACAGCAGGTAGATCGTAATCGTGATCTACAGCACTTGTGAAATCGCTGAAATCACTGTCGTCTTGTTCAATTATTAAATTCAATTTGCTCTTAATTTCTTGAATAATCGACTGCTTTTTGTCAGACTTATAGATCTCTTTTAATGTAGACATAGATACCAAAGGTTTTATAGGAACATCTTCACGAATCGAACAATTTCCATTTCGAGGTGGTTTTAGAACACTATAGAAGGAGAGGATTTTGTAAATTTGTAGGAAAGTGAGAGTAGCTGGATGGTTATTGGTTCCTCCGGAATTTCGGATCGTTCCAAAGAATCTCTAAATAAAACAAGCAAGAACAAAAATAACTGATCAAACCAATATTTAAATAATTTATTAGCGTGCTTGGTCTGAAAAGCATAAATTAGGAGTTTCAATATTAAAAGAAAAAATTTAAAATATTGTTAAAATTTTGTCTAGACTTTTAATTAATTACAAAATTATTCACATTGACAACTTCATTTAACTGAATTTGTACTCATCAATAAAATATAAGTCGATAAATGAGATAATTAATTGGAAAGAACACATTTACAATTTTGTGCACAAAATTCTAAACGTGTATATAACGAAGTACGTTATGTATAATATTGTAAAAAATTATTGAAGATTGAGTATAAATTATTAAGCGTAGAGTTAAGCATTTTGAAGGTTTCAACAAAAAATATTGTTGAATCACAGGAAAAATAATTTTAATATCTTTTAAAATTAGAACTACACTGATAGACTTTCTTTTCCAATCTATTCTAAAAAGATGATTGAGTCGAAGTCGAAATATCGTAACGCCTAATCCGCACTCCTGATTCGTCGTGTAAATATCGATAGTGATTTTCGACAATCGATACTTGCCGAATTGTAAATTCCGCGTGAATTGAATGAGAATTTTGAATTTGGTTTCGTTAATAATCATTTTGTCACGAGTCTAAACTCGAAATAATTTTCGAGTTTAGAAATCTAGGAATTTTATGGGAATTTTGTGAAATTTTTAAAGATTTCATGGGAGATAATGGGATTTTAAATGTTATCGTAGAATTTTCAGGAATTTCAAGAAGTTTCTGGGAATTTTTAGAATTTTTCATGACTTTGATCAGATTTCAATCGGACTTGAAGGTACTTTTATGACTTTTAAAATTTTCGAAGGTTTTCATCAAATTTCAAGAGTTTTCAAAAAATATTTCTAATTTATAAAAGATTTTATAATATTTTTAAGGATTTCATGGAATTTTATATGAAATCTTTAATGATTTTAAGAGATTTTAAGAGTTGAGAAATTTTCAGAGGTTGCTAGAAATTTTAAGGAATTTTATGAGATTTCTAATACTTTTAATATATGTTAAAGGATATAAAAGGGATTTGAATTGTTATCATTGAATTTAAAAGAATCTCAAGAAGTTTCTGAAAATTTAAGGTGATTTTCATGAATTTTAAGAGATCTAACATTTTTTCAAAGGTTTCTTGGAATTTTTAGAGTTTTTCACGAAGTTTAACATAGATTTTAAGAGCTGAGAGAAATAAAATATAATAAATTATATAATATTGAAAAAGAATATAAATGCGCGCGCGGAGCGCGCATTCGTTCTTGTAAATGATAAAAACGTATGAAAGTTTAATATACTCTGTATCAAAACACTGCAAAATATGAAACTTTTCTAATTATTCATATTGCAATACCAGTCTTTAATATGTTTGGTCTAAAAATTGGTATTTGGAATACGAAATATTATGATACATTTTCTAATATTTTGAAAATCGTTTAATTAAACTTTCCTCATGTGACAAATGTCTAATACAACATTCTAATCAATTGTCCGGACGTTGTGTGTGCGTGTGTGTATGTGTGTGTGTGTGTGTGTGTGTGTGTGTGTCTTCATTTTTTGTCGCCGTATAAACTTAAAGACAGTTGTAGATAATTTAATGAAATTTGTAGGGTATATTGGCACCACCAATATCTCAAAACGTGCCAAAGTATTTTTCAAAATATTGAATTTTAAAATTTGTATGTAGATTTTGAATTTTTGTAAAATTGATTTTTCGATTACAACTTTTCAAATAATGGAAATTCAAAGCTTATGTAAAGGAAAGAAAGATTCCTTGAATCGAAACGAATCGATTGACCTGTATGATTAATGAATTTTATCGAATTTGAAAAAAATTATTATTATTTTTAATTTTGAAAATCGTTAATGCTTCCTCTATGAGGAAGTTAATTTATTTGCAACATTATTATAATGAGGAAGCAAAGTGCTCAAAAATGAGCACAAAAAATTATAAATATAGATAAATGGCACACCCGAGATCGAATTCACAGCTAGTTTACCATTTATTGATAAAGAAAGTCTATCAGTGTAATTTTAAAGTTACTATGAATAAAATGTTTCTTTTTTTAAAACAAGTTGTACACATATATTTTTTGTTGAAGTTTCTAATTGATTTTCCTTTTTTGGCATTTTGAATGCCTGCTTGAAATACCTCAAGAGAATCTTGATTAATTCGCCCAGTTAAGACGACATCAAGTTGCAACGTTTCGAGCAAATATGCAGATAAATCTAAGGTCGAATTTAGAATCATCCTCAGCCCTTCTGCAGTTTGACTTATGAGAAATTCGTTTGGACTGATTAGATGTTCCTGAACATTCCTTTCCCACGAATTCAACCATTCGAGAGTCTCGTGCAAAATCTACAAAAATTAAATGTTAAATATTACCCAATAACAGAGTAGTTCAAGATAAATGAATGTGATTTTATGCTGTGAAAATTAATATATTTACTCTAATGTCACAGCCAAGATGGAGTCCTGTTTCTACTGTAGTTCTGTTTAAAGCATCAAACATATCGTTTAATGTTTCACAGAACTTTGCAGTTGATTCACAGTTCTCAAGCATTTTGTCATAATCCCTGTAGAACCGTAAACCTCGAGCAACAGATCTACTCAAAACCTGTAAAAGCAGGCAATTGATATTGACAAATTAAGCTTTTTGCAAAATATTTTAATAATAAAGAATTAGACTTTATAAAAAAAAACTTACTTGAACAGCTAAAGATACCCACACACATTCTCTGACCTTCAGATCGATGCTTGTCAAGTTCATGAAGAACTTCGAAATGCTTCCAGTCTACAGGGCTTTCATTTGTATGAATCTAAAAATAATTTTAAAAAATCATCGTAATTGTTGTCTAAATTTGTTTACATTGGGAGATGCAAAATATATCATGTATTATTTTCTTTCGAAAAAATGTCATACTTTTAATTTCGAACCATTCGCCAAACGGTTGCGAATCGTTTTCATTAAATGTGGTGTGTCCGAGAAGAAATATATTTTTCGCGTTCCATCTAATGGATGTTGAAAAGAATTATTGAATATTGCCATTTTCCCACTACATCCCATCTCTGTCCACATTTATCGATTAGGCGCTCCTACATCAGCAACGATTCCGTGCACTTTTGCTCCTGCCTGTTCAAGCAAGACAATTGCTTGGACAACTAATTTTGCGAGAATATCGCCATGAATCGACCCTTTGGATGCAAAAACGGCAATAGGTTGCGAATAATTTTCATATAATGGTTGAAACATTATGACCAGTCCATGATCAGCCATTTCTTTGTCAATTTCCTTTGGTAAATTGTCACCAAAATCCTCGACTCCTTTAAAGGTCATAGTTTTACGATCCAGAAGTAAATTTTTTCTCGTGCCCATTTCATCTACCAAGAGTAAACCATGTAGCTCTCTTTCCGACTTTCCGGCAAAGTGCTCCTTCAAGATTTCGAAAAAACGAGGATCGAACCCGCACGGACAGTCCATTCGAGCCAAATATCTATAAAATAAAATTTTAAAATGATCAGGTAATTTCTATATTACGTGTAATTACTGAAAATATATTTTAACTCAAATATAACTTAAATCAAATTGAAATAAATATTTAATTACCTTCGAATTGTTGACACACTAGGCGGGGACAAAATTTTATTGTCATGGATCATTCGGTATGTCACTGGTGAACGCATATGCAGAAGAACAGAAAGAATGATCCATGCGTCAGGATATCTACGCCCTCTTGGATTTTTCGTACGTGCAGTTTAAAAATTTCTTGAATAGCAGTTTTTTCATTAGCACTAATTTTCTCGTGATCCTTTATTATATTATGCAAAGTTTCTTCCGACATACTGCGCCTTGGTACTCTTTAACCACTTTTTTTCAGCAAACGAACATTTGTTTGTGCTCTTATTTTTGCTCTACTCGTAGCTTTAAGCGGCTTCGTAATCCTTGTCAATTTCTCCTGCTTTCTCGGGTTCAATTCACTAACTTTTAAATAATTGGACTGTTTATTGTGCTGTCTACGAAGTATTTTCCTCCTTAACAAATACTTCACAGTCTTACAGTACTTGCACTGCTTATTTAATTTAATTTCCAGAGTATCGTTTTCTTTCGTTAAAATCAGTGGACAATGTTTATGTCGCAATATATCTATTTTATCTTCATAGCTGAAAGAAGCCAAATAATCTTCATTCTTTTAGCTTAAAACTACATCCGGGCAACCTTGACATACTTTACATTCATTTATTTGTTCAATTACATCTTCAAGGTCTTTTTCTGAATGCAATTGTTGATTTTCAATACCAAATATTGAATGATCGACAAATTTCCCATTGATTGTTATAAAAACAGTCATACTTTCGTCAATAGTCAATTCCTTATTGCAAACTGAATCAATATGACCATATTTTCCTATAATTCCAATGCGCGTAAAAAAAGTGACACCCGAATGACCATCACAACTGACATTTGATCGCAACCAAGAGGTAGGCATACTAACACAAATTTCGTTTTCCAGAATTTTCTTAAATAAAAGCGCAAATGAATCTGGTGTATCTGTGTAAGATGATTGATTGTCGTTGTTGATGATGTTGTCGGTATTAACATCATTGTTGATTGTACCTGATTTCTCAGCGCAGCCTTGATCATCAATATTACCTGCTTCTTTCTCCATTTCGTTCTTCTGTCTGTTAGAAGTCGAAGGTATCTGATGCTCTGATCTTTCCAAACTTCGTTTAAAAGAAAAACTACGAATTTTCGCAGCAGGTTCTTCTGAGCGACCAAGATTTAAACATGGCACGGCACCTTTCCTCAATGTTTGTTTTTAAACAAATGTTTAAATAAATGTTTGTTTTTAACAAACAAACATTTCTGATTGTCGCAATCTATAAACAGGCCCTTTTTCTATAACAAATGTGAAGATGCATTTATAAATTAATTTTAAAACGAGAAAAATATACGAATAATATAATTTTTGTCATTTAATTACTCTTGCAATAATACACTCATCTCCCGATCGAGGGCACTTTTCACACTTGGCTGATTCTACGCCCCCCCCCCCCCGAGCGTCCCTCGACAGCCTACACTGAAGTGCCGGTGCTCGAAGTGACCTTGAAGTCAGCGCCGTACTGCGTAGCCTACGTAGTATAGGAATTAGCGAATCTTAAAGTCTACATACATTCGATCCTGAGTGGTGACGTCAGAGTGCTCGCTCGAGCTATTTTAATCCCATCCGATCGAGGGCACTCGACCCCCCGAGCGGTAACCTCGATCGGGAGATGAGTGTAGTTCCATCAGGCCCTTTGAAAATATTCTCTGTAATGATGTCTTCAGAGGCGAAGTGTCTCGTACAAACTGCATCACCACATTTCACTGTATAGTCTTCTCGTCAAATGGCTTGTTGCCATTGTTTTATCAATTTTTTATCATTTGGCACTTTAAAAAAACTGATTTTGTTGGCCCTGTCTTCAGCGCGATTACTCCAATATCCAGATTTACACGCAAAACATATGCAGGTTACCATTTTGTCTAAAATATTTAGATAAAATAATACTCTTAATACTAATACTCTTAACTCTGGTAATATAAGCCACGAAATAAATGTTTAATAATATTTAATTCATGAAAATAGATAAATATTAGAGCTTTGACGGGTTTGACATTTATATTCCGGCGCCATGTAGCACAACAACATAGGTGGCGCCGCCACACAGCATTGGGCAACATTTGGTACACTTTCAACTCGTAGAACGACGGGGCTGTGAATTCCTGACACAGCGTCGGTGGCGGCGGTGGCGGCGCACAGTTGGTAAAAATCGGAAAGTTCCTTTCATAATCGCCTACAGGTCGTATTTCTTAACCAATTTGAATATTTTTTTTTTTAATGTTCAGCGTTCAATTTTGAAGAGAATTGTGGATTTCGATTTTTTAATTTTTTCCACAGAACAACAATATATAAACAAATTAGGTGACAAAATTGACCATTTCAACATTCGGAATTTTTATCTCAAAAAAAATATAGATAAAAACTCACTATCAGCCAAAATTAGTGCCCCTGCATTCATTGAACAGAATTAAATCAAAAAATATTTAACTTAATTATTATAAATAATTTTTATAAACAAATTCTTTACAATTGAGATTTTCTCACATTTAAATTTATTTTTCTGACCGAAAGTGATTCACAATCCTCTTTAGAGCCATTTATATACTTAAATCTTTATAAATAAACAATATAAAATGTTAATAACAATTTAATTAAACAATTCCCCCAATCGGCCTTTTCATTGTGGAAAAAAATGGGATTTTCTTCAATTATTATAATATATAATATTAGTTGCGATAACTAACCAACGAAATTAAGTAATAAATAATTTACAAGATTGTTATAAACAAAAAACAAAACTAAAATTGATCATTTTCACTTGTAAAAAGGACGGTTTTCCACTGAAATTATTCGGCAATAAGCTAACAGTGATTGCAAAATTGAATGTGGAGCACTAGATAATATCTTGCGTAATTGATATTAACAATTTTTATAACAATCGGTTAAATCTGCAATTTTATTTTTTTTTTTTTTCCTTCAATTGTATTGAATCAAATAAATATTCGATATTTATAATAATAATGGGATTATTATAAGAAACTTAGTATAAATCAATTACGAGTAAGAACTTGAATCATTCTTGGATTCGAATTGTTCTATTAGTTTATCTAGTTCTTGATCAAAGTTCAACTTCCACTTTTTCCCATTCAGGCTTTAAGGATGCAATGAAAAGATCTGAGATCTAAGAATTCGAATCCAAGAATGATTTAAGTTTTGACTTGTAATTGATTTATACTAAGTTTCTTATAATAATCCCATTATTATTATAAATATCGAATATTTATTTGATTCAATACAATTGAAGGAAAAAAAAAAATAAATAAAATTGCAGATTTAACCGATTGTTATAAAAATTGTTAATATCAATTACGCAAGATATTATCTAGTGCTCCACATTCAATTTTGCCCACTGTGCGGCGGCGAAATCTTTTTATAATATGGATAGGTAATATATTCATCTGCTTCAGTGCTTGTATTTTGAGAACGAGTAAAAAGCAGTGAAAAATTGCATGATTTTTATCTAAGCTTATAAAATTTGTTTTGAAATATAATATTTTTACATTTTCGAATGTTAGGTTATTTTGATTGAACTGTGACAAAATTATAGACGGAATGCCGAGAACGAAAAAACTGCTATTGCAGAAGTGCAAGAGAGTCAATAAATTCACTTTAATTTATTTCAAGTTTATTTATATTAAATAATAACTGTTTTATTTTTCTTTAGACTCCAAATTCAATTGGAGGTACACCATATTATGTTACCCAACTACTCAGTATTTTACTTAATTTAAATTAATTTACCGTTAAGCAGAAAGCATAGAAAAGATATTGATCTAGGCAAGATGTATTTTATTATTATATTAAAGTTTCATATTTGACTTATTAAATTTATAAATTAGTCCTACATGAAATTAATAAATATTTTCATCAATTGAAATGTAGCACTGTATATAAATATTACCACCAGTATTGACAGTGCGTCGTATTCATGTGAACTATAACATCTTTTGTATTTTTAACATGACATAATATTGTTATTTCAATTTGAAAGCGGAACTGATTAATCAAAGTTTTTGTGACTTTTATAGTAAGAAAGTTCGTTTCTTACGCCATACTGTAACACAAAATATTCAGAGAAGCGTTTGAAAAAGACATATAAAAAGTGTAACACATTTCTTTTCTTTCCTAAAGCTTGTGCAACCTTTAAAAATGTTAAGGTATGTATTTCACCAAAATATCAATAATTTATAATTAATATCTATAAAAATCTACTGAACCATTAAATAATATATTTGTTTATCTTATATAAAAAAAAACCTGTAACTTTCATCAAGGTGTACAAACCAGCGAATTTATTCTATAATTATATAGCAGTTTACTTTAGACAATTTTTTAGCTACTCAAAAATATCTATAGTCCTTTAGCTTCTTATATGTCCAGAATATATTGAGAAAACTGTTGAGTAGTGTTTAATAAGCATATTTTAAGTTATTTAATTTCAATTTTCGAATTATAAAAAATTAGACTACGGTAATATAAATGTTTTATTTACTTTAAAATATCAAGTCTCGGCCAAGACTGTAATCCATTTTAAAACATTTTTTCGTTTTAATATATGTACACAATATTTCATATGATCATTTTTTTAAAGAAGAAAGAATTCTTTAAAACCAATTTTTGTTCTCCGCCATTTGGCGTAATAGTACTAGTTTAGAAAAAGTCTAGAATATGAGTCGAGAATATAAACAAATATTTATGTTTAAATTTCATAATTAATACATAAATATATTTAATAATCATTTCCGTTTGATCCGCAATTCGTGAAGTATTACATCAACAATTCGATTGTCTCAAGTATGTCTGGGATTGCCAGTGTAAAAATTGCCCACTGGTTGGGGCATTATAAAAAGAGTAGGTATTAGTAAATAACTTTCGCTAAGACTAATCTCAGTCACCATGCAGCTTTTCATCGGTTTAATTCTCATAGTTTCCGTGCTAGGCTCCTATGGTGAGTTTTACCAAATTATTTATATAATTTTATAACATCAAATGATTCACCTTCATTAAAATTCAAACCTCAAAAAAAATTATTATATAACACAGGATTAAAATTCTAAGTAAAGTTATTGATAGTCTAGAGTTTAAGTTTAAGAGTTTAAAGCTAAATAACTTTTTACTCGTTATGTGCTGAAATCACATCCTTTTCTAAAAACATAAAAAATACCGAATAAATAATTACCGAAAACTATGATTCCAATTTTTTAGGTATTTTTTTCACATTTTGAATTTTTTGTTTTTGGGAAATGGATGTGGGCTCATTAAAAATTTTCAAAACCTTATTTTTTTCATGTAACCCGAAAATCTTGAATGTGAAAAATACTTTAAAAATTATTCACGAAAAATAAAAATTGAATATCACATTTATTAATTTCTGGGAATTTTAATATTCGAGTATTTTATATTTTCGGGAATTTAAAACATGTTTATTTCCGTTATATTTTTGTTCATTTTCGTATTCGGTAGATATAACTTTCCTAATAAGCGTTTTCAATAATTTCATTTTTACTTGAGGAGCTGAATTTTGAGGCATTATTTTTTCGCTATTTTTAAAACTCTGGATTTTTAGTTTTCGGGAAAAAGATGTCCCAAAAAAAATAATTTTAAACAAAACATTTGAACAACAATTTTCAAGAAAAATTTTCAACAAAAGTTTTGTTTCAATTTTCAGGAATTTAAATTTTCGATAATTTGAACTTTTTGAGAAATTAAAATTTGAAATTCTGAATATTTTTTATTTTCGGATATTTTCTAATTTCGTTAAAGGGGAGGGTTCGGTATTTAAACTTTTTTTTGTTTAAATTTTTTTATATTTTTTTATTTCAAATTGTTGTGTGAAAATTTCAGGTCAATCGGAACGAAAATGACGGAAATATAGTGTCAGTTACTTCACCTCGATTTCGTATACTTGCTTGAAAACCGTGCGGCGCGCTTACTTTAAAGCGTTCTCCTGAAGTGTCATTTTTAAAGTCGGTGGACAGCATAACTCAGCATCTACTGGGCCGATCGTTTTGAAATTTTGCACAGTTGTTCTTCACATAATTATCCAGGTAACGCTGGAGCGGTTTTTTTAAAAATAATTATTGATTTTACAATAACAAGTGAATCGATTTTTTTTTAGCAAAAATCGTGTTTTTGGCTTCCCAATGCTACCAAAAGTTCAAAAATCGAAAAAAAAAATCGCCCCAGTGTTATCTCAAGAAACATCTTTATAAAATTCATTTTGGACTTTTTCGTTCAGATGATTCTTTCGCGAGTTATGATGTCCACCACAAAACACCTTTTTTCCGAGGCGCGTCCGGAGATTCGCTGTTACTCGCTCCATTTTCAATATTTTTCAATATAAATTTACAGGAATATAATTCGAAAACTGTATTATAAGTTAGACATTGTCAAAATAAACTAGCAGTACCTGTATCGCAAAAAAATACGTAAACATGCATTGTTTTCACCGAATTTCCCCCCCCCCCCCTCCCATAAGGGCATGTAGTCGGTTGAGATGAAAAAGATTACGCATTGATTAAAGAATTATATTCCCTGGGATTATTTATACAGTAATTACAATATTGCAATATTTTCCGAAGTTTCATTAAGTTATTGTTGTAATTACTGCACAAAAAATTTGATTCGTCATAAACTATCTTAATTAACATTTTTGGTATTTTTCCATCTTCGAGATTTTAGGATTTCCGGAAAAAGATGTGGTCTTCATTGTTAGAAATTAGAATTCCTCTGGAGGTGAAGTAAGATATTAAATACATATTTACATGTTTACAAATATTATTTCTGAAAAAGTAGTTTTTTGTAGTTCTAAAGAATACGAAAATTGTTATTTTTATTGTTATTATTATTATTATTATTATTATTATTATTAATATAACTGTGGAAATATTCGAAAAATGTTTGAAATTTTAAAGTTGAAAATATTAACATAAATATTGAATTTAAGAAAAGTGAATTTATTTGAGTAACGTTAAATAAGTATGTTTCATCCAACCTTATTTAACGGTGTTGGAGCATTTTCCAACCACTAAAAATTAATGTAGACTCACACAAATCCGCCATTTTGTCCATATCATCGCAATACGCAGTGTTTGAGGTCGCAAAAATAATGTGTTCGAAGTGTCGTTTTTTCTATCAATGATTTATCGATTGTACGACATGGGGTATCTCCTTATTTTCTGGAAAAACAAATTTGTTTGGCTAAAAAGGCAATTTTTACAAGTGATGAGACGCGGGTTGAGGGGTGCGGGTAAACAGTACTTACATTTTGCTAAGTCCCTGTCCAAGCCAAAAAGGCACAAAACTTCACTTCAAGGGTGCTTCACTCACTCAGAAAAATTTTCCGAATTTCCCTATGCATTGCAAAAACCCGAGCACTTACGAAAATCGTGTACAAAATAAGTTTTATAAATCGCATACTAGACCTGTACTAGTTACTTGTGATTTTTTTTTGAGATAATTATTGAATATATTAGGTGCACAACTTTGCTTCCGTCGATTTTTTCGAAAATTTGAGGCTTTATTCTGAAAAAGTGATTACCTGTTTATGATTCAAAGTACTGTCCGTCACTAGCCACTACTTTTTGCCATCTTTCGGGTAATTGTCGGATACCATCTCGAAAAAACGATGCGTCTTTTGAGGTGATCCACAAATCGATCCATTCTTTGACTTCTTCATAAGAATGGAAATGCTGCTCAGCTAGGCCATGTGCCATCGATCGGAACAAATGGTAGTCGGAAGGAGCAATGTCTGACGGGTTTTGCGACATATGGCCGAGCATTGTCATGTTGCAGGATAAAATTATCGTGTCTCTCTTGATACTGTGGCCGTTTCTCCTTAAATGCTCAACTCAAACGCATCAATTGCGTTCGACACCGATCCACTGTAATAGTTCACTCGGTTTCAACAGCTCATAATACACCACACCGAGCTGGTCCCACCAAATGCAGAGCATAACCTTGGCACCGTGAATATTCGGTCTGGGCGTAGATGTGGAGGCATGTCCGGGCATTCCCCATGATTTTCTGCATTTGGGATTATCGTAGTGGACCCATTTTTCGTCGCCGTTTACAATGCGATGTAAAAAACCCTTCCGATTCTGTCTTTGAAGCAGCTGTTCACAAGCAAAGAAACGGCGTTCAACGTCTCTTGGCTTCAATTCATAAGGAACCCAATTTCCTTTCTTCTGAATCATTCCCATGGCTTTGAGGCGTTTCGAAATTGCTTGTTGAGTGACTCCCAATGATTCTGCCGGTCCTCGACATCAAAATCACCGCTTTTAAAGCGTTGAAACCACTCACGACACGTTCTTTCACTAAGAGCAGCGTCACCGTAAGCACTTGAGAGCATTCGATGAACCTCAGCCGCAGTTTTCTTCAAATGATAGCAGAAAATGAACACTTCCCGCAAATGACGAGAATTTGGCTCGAAAACTGACATCTTCGATCGAGAATACACTTCTGATGCAAACATAAATTCACTAATGTGGTGATGTGGTTATGTTGACAGATGTCCAAGCTTACTGTATGAAATTTTTGACCTGCCTATTTCAACCGGCACTTACCGCTGCAGTCATCTATCGAAAAACGGCGGAAGCAAAGTTGTACACCTAATAATACAATAATATTATGCTTGAATAAAATTTGTTTAATGATAATTTTTTATAAAACAGTTTATAATATACATATAATAATTAATTATAATGTTAGAAATAGTATTTGGCATGTCTGCATAAATTATATGAAAATTAACTTATCTCAGCCTTCGTTTCGAAAACAAGTCTTCTTGAACTTGAAAATATGATAAAAGCTATAAAATCTAAAAATTAAGAGCTGCAAATACTATTTTTTAATCAAACACTATTTCGCACTTATCAAGTTCAATATGAGCATCAGGTTCCGCATTATTTGCTTGCTTTTCGTAGAATTGTTTAGTTGTTAGACCATAAATGTTACTGACAGTCATGCAGTTTAACATTTTCTCGGTCGGTTGGAACTTTTCACAACCACTTTGAGAAATACATTCCGATGCGCTTAATACACCCTGCAAAGTCGTGGTAAGAAGCTTATTCCTAGCGTCAGTTTTGAGACGATTTACTTTTGAGAAAACTCTTTCACAAGTGGCACTAGAATGTGGCAATGAAAACACATCCAAAGCAAACTGCCCAATTTCTTTAAAATCTTGCTTCTCTTATACCAGAACGAGTCGACTGTAACTGCTTCTGACTCAGAACTTGAAATCCAGTCTCTAAAAGTGACTACCTGTTGAGGTAACTTCTTCTACTGATCATCGATGGCCTGAATTAAATTTAAATTATCAGGAGAAACAATGCGGGTCACTTCTTTGATAAGTGGCTCAATACTGACCGGTCGTTTTGGATTAGTGGAAATAGCTACCTCAAGATTTAGCAATGCTACCTTCGAAAAAAGATTATTCTCTCCGAGGTCATATTGCTTTTTAATTTGTTCTCATACAGTGATTAAAAATTGACGGCATCTATAGAGGAAATCGGATACTTCTTTTGTTTTTATTGCAATTTCGGCAGTTTGAAGTTCACGCATAACTTTGATCCCGACGTAGATTTGGTTTAGTAGTACAAACATTGAATCATCCGCAGGATTGATGAATTCAAGTTTGACTTTGTTGAGTCGTTTACGATTCATGTATCCTAGTAACAATTCGGTATACATATTCTTCATCTTTTCATCAACGTGAGTAATGACAACTTTGTCACTTTGAAAATATTCATTTACTTTAAAGATCTTTGGCAAAACCCATTCCAAGAAGAAATAAAGATCTTAAGAAATGGATCGTTAAGGTCATTGTAAATGGATTCTGCAGCAACTAATCTTTCTTCATGCCACTTCAAGGTGAAGAAATTTTGAAGAGGTAGCCATTGTTCCAAAATTCGTTTCACCGCCTGAATATAATTATTTAAAACTATAATTAAAGGCAATACCGGGATAGCAATATGCCACTTTAGCAGAGTTTATTTTAAATAGATTATAAAGTTATAATATATTATCAAATACCTGTAAAAGCGACAACCACCTAGTTTGCGAAAGTGCTAAGATTTTGTGTGGTTCAACTTCAAAAAAGACTTGAAACTCTACAAATTGAGCTTGCCTCTTGCTTAAGGGTATGTGATACTTTACCATAAAAGCAAATTAGTTATACCAATTATACATTAATAATAATAAATATTTTTAGCTAATAAGAGTCAATAAACCTTCGTCTATATGAAGCGAAGGTTTATTGACTCTTATTTACTAAAAATATTTATTATTATAAATGTATAATTGGTATAACTAATTTGCTCTTATGGTAAAGTATCACATGGCCTTAAAGAAAGAATAAATATTTCTTGCCAAGTCTTCACAACGCCGTGGTAATTTTTCACATCCCTTGCATGCACATATGTCCAAAGAATGGCATATACATTTAATTAAGATGAGACTAGGTCTTTGCATTCTCGTAGCCAGACCGTTCTCCCTTCCAAACATTGTATTACAGCCGTCACTGCCAAAACCGATGAGTTGCGTTAAAGGTACATTATCAGATTCAAAACATTGTACTAGGCACTCATGTAGACGACTGGCAGTGGCTCTTTCATTAGCTGCATCAAAATCGTTCCCGTTGAAGACATTTACCAACTTCCAAAATTTCGTCTTTGTAGACTCAAATTTTTCATCAAAAAAGCGAACCAGTCGCTTTAGTTCTTCCAAGTTTAATTGATTTTGCAATATTTGAATCATGGAAAGGCGGACTTCAAGAGGCCAGGAAGATGATCAATAGAATTAAATGTTAAGTTGTGTTCAACAAAGTAACCGCACAACTTTATCTCAGCCTCTTTAACATCTCTGATATGTTTTTTCTTTTCATTGGTCTCTTGCGTACAAATAGTCAACATTTGTTGAATTGAAGTATTCGGAATTCCTATAAAAGTTAGATTATATTGATTTCATAATTAAATTTATTTTAATCTTAAGAAAAAGGTAAGTGCGTTTTCATATAAAAAAAATAACATACTTCTACAAGCTGTGAATGCACTTTTTCAATTTTAATTTAACGAAATCTATGAATCATACAAACCAGGGAATTTCCGACTAATAATTTTATTTCGAATGAATGATAAAGAATTATATATATAAAATATTAAGAACACTATTGAATAAAATGAATAAAAATTAAAAGTTAAAGTAGAATAAATTATACGCAAAGATAAAGAATTAGACAAATTAATAGGTACCTTTCACAAGTTTAGAATGTTTTGTTCCCTCTGCATGGTTTTTTATAACGCAAATATCTGCAGTAAATTATATCTGCAACACTGCAATGGTATTTTTCAAAATCTACCTGTTATCGCGGCCATATTGACATGATTCCGCTGGTGGCGCCCTCTAGTATTCTGATCTCAATAACTGACAACGCATACACCGTACAATTCCACGGATAGCACCACATTGCAAAGCTAGTGAGCATTTTCCCACACACTTTACAAGTGTTCACTTTTGAGCAAACTTCATCGAATTCGGATACGTACATTTTCCGTGACTATCCTCAAGAAATATATCGTTCTATAATTTATTCTTATAAAATAAAATAATAATAATAAAAATACAAATATTTATAAAGTACTTGTTTTATAATTTATTATTGTTTATAGTATCGAGGGATTATTGCTCAAAGAATTATTATTTTATATTACAAGATTTCAAAGATTTTAAGACATCTTGAAGGATTTCAAGATATTTTAAGATATTTCAAGACATTGATTGTGTTTTTAAAGAATTCTAAGGAATATTGTTGGATTTAAATGGGGATTTTATAGGATTTTAAAGTTGTTTTGTTTAAGAATTTCAAAAAAATTCGATATTAAAAAAAATTTTAAGTTGCTTAAAGTTTTTTTTAAATAATTCAAACGAGTTTTATATGATTTTTAAGATATTTCACAAGGTTTCAAAGAGTTGCAAACATTTTAAGTAATTTTAATGAATTTATATACAAATCAACGATCATCAAATAATGAACAGAGTAATAGTTTTTAAACTATAAGTTATTGTTCGAAAACTTCAAATAATCCATAGTGGTCAATTTTTAAACTATTAGAAACATGTTTTTCTAAAAACTTAAAAATATCACAATATTTTACAAAAAGTTTATGATCAAAATATTTTATGAAAATTTCATTATCTAGAAAATACATTTTTATAATAATTGAGTATATTTTTAAGCCCGGAACTCTAATCGCATAGTTGGAGGATCAAATGCACCAGATGGCCTATTTCCATATCAAGTCTCTTTAAGACGAAAAGGACGACATTTCTGTGGAGGTTCAATTTTGAATAAACGCTGGATCTTAACCGCAGCTCATTGTCTAAACGGGTAAGTTATTTTGTTGACTAAAAATTGGTAATAATTTTTAATGTTCGTTTTTCTTGAGGAGTTGATATTAAAATTTGCCTTGGAATTTAAGGGATTTTAAGAGACTTTTAGGAATTTTAAAGGATTTTGTAGAATTTTAATATATCAATGAATTTCGAAAATAAATGAGTAATTTGTAAAGGATTTTAAAAGGAATTTTAGAGGATTTTCTTCAATTTTGTGAAGTTTTACTATATAAAAATATTTCAAGAGGTTTTTAATAATTTTAAAGGATTAAGAGGGATGGAATTTGAAAGTAAAAACTGTCAACAAACTGTAAAAAACTGTCAAAGTCTGTGGAAAGAAATGAAGCTATCATGTGGACTAGAATTTTTCCAGCCAAAGGCAAAAGAGGGAAAATTTATAGGTTTTAGATAGAAAAAAGTAGAGAGAATGAAATGAATAAGGGGCGCTTGATGATAAGTTTGTCGAATACTCACTTTTATAGTCCCAAAATAGCGTGTAATTATGTCTTGTCAGAAACGGCAGACATTTTAACTTTCATGATTGAAGGAACTAAATATGGACAGCTGCGACAGTGGCACCCTGCGCGCGCAGCACGTGTTGGTTTCCTGCTAGAGAAATTCTTCCATTGGTCAATTTAATTCGATTTTGAATCGCGCGCCAGATTACAGTCAATTGCAGAATATCTATAGCAGGAATCATTATTTAGTTTCTTCCATCATGGAAGTCAAAATGTCCGCCGTTTCTGATGGGAAATAATTACACGCTATTTTGGGACTATAAAAGTGGGTATACGAAAAACTTATCATCAAGCGCCCCTTATTCATTTCTTCTCTCTATTTTTTTCTATCTAAAACCTATAAATTTTCCCTCTTTTACCTTTGGCTGGAAAAATTCTAGTCCACATGAAAAGTTGACAGAATTAGACAGACGCGCAACAAGCGTCTCAAAACAGCGGGTGTCGGGAGCCACCCTACACATTAAAAATCAATTAAAAAAAGAAAAATAATATATTAAACCCCCTCAAAAAGTGCGTTTATTGTGGAATTATATTACCCTTCTAATAATTTCGATATTCATGCATATTGCAAGTAGGTATACTCGAATTACTGTCTGGGTGTCTTAACCCCGTTATTGTTGCGCCCCTGGGATCTGAGTTTTTCTACATGAGAAATTTTCAAATTCCATCAGCCTTATCTGAAATGTTTAAAAGATCCCAAACGATTTTAAGGAAATTTAAATGATTTAGGGGGATTTCATCATATTAAAAGATTTTTTTTCAACTCATATCCAAAAAATGCATGTCTTCGAGCGTGTAAAGCAGACTAGACGTTGCTCCTCTCAGACTGGAGAGCAAAGCAAGAAAAATAATCCTCATAAGTATAACGACAATCTCAGCCTCAAGGGACTTTCGACCTCTGAGTGCCGTCGAAATCTAGAACCCAACAAAAGTTTCTTGAAGTTTGCTTACTGCCAGTTATCTCTCGATACCGCTCAAAATTTTTTTACTGAGACTTATTCAAGATATCCTGAAAAACTCAAAATTATATGCATTCCAGCTCGCTCATTGAGAAGGATTTCGTGGGGGCGCAAAACAAATCAGACCAACATAATATTAGAAATCAGGTTTATTACATTGAATGATGAGATGAAGTAATGTACAGTCTTTAAATTTAATGGATAAGGTGAGAAGAAAAGAAAATGAAAATAAAAGAAAATGATTACAATCTGGTCTAATCAATTTTAGTTTGACATTTGAAAATGTTAAATTATGATCGGAAAAGTTATTAAAGTACAATAATCTTACGAGTGGTTCGTAACCTTGGCTCTAATAATATCCAGGTGCAACTTTTATTCTCGAAATTTCTAAACTCAACTTTACTTGATCAAATTATAAAAAAAAAGAAAGGATCTCTATATCCAAATAAAGTTTTAATCTTACAATATTAGAATCATTTCAAATATCCTCTAAACTTAAGGGTGTTGGATAAACGGACTTGGAAATCCGTGAAAATAGAAATTTTTCAAAATAATTCTAAGGCCGACCCTGTGTGACCGTATTTATTTTCGAAACCCGATTTATGGGATATGTGGAGATAACTTACCATATATGTAGGGACTTGTGATTACTAGAGTCCCATAAAAATATTTTATTCCTGCTGAGACGAGAAAATGAATATTTCATGATGAAATATTCATTTTCAGAAACGGAGTATATGTAGACATAGCAGACGATTCCCGTAAGAGAGACACAAAGTGTCAGCCGAATGTGAGACGCATCCGTATTTCTGAATTATTTTAGGCACAACACCGACACTGAGCGAAAAATGAAGGTAATAGAGAAAGTTTGAATTGTATATTACTTCAGATTCCAACACGAAATTCGCGATTCAGTGACACAATAAAGCGAAATTTACGCTCAAGTTCGACGGAAACTGCATTATGAAAGTTTGACAGGTGTGAGATAGACGCTTGTACACAATGTGTAGACGGTGTCTGCCAAAACTGCGTAGCGGCCATTTCATGCACTAAAGTAGAGAGACACGCTTTGTGGGTAATTATCACTCTACCACGTAATTGTCACTCTACCACGTGACTACATGAAAAATGTGCGAGAAGAAGAACATTTTCCGAAAAACGTGTGAATACAACTTTACGCCGAAGTTTACTGCCGACATGGGACTGCACCTTGAAAAAAATGATAATTGCCCACAGAGCGTGTCTCTCTACTTTAGTG